>PVIA01007648.1:0-80832 GCA_004024845.1 Tonatia bakeri | reverse complement strand
CTTGAATGGGAGTAAGGGGGTGAAAACTGTACTTGAACATTCATTTAAATAAAAAAAATATTTAAAAGAAAAGACACATGGATAAAAACTAGGGGGAGGGTGGTAAGGGAGGGAAGTTGGGAGGGAGGGGTGAGCGGGCTTGATTGGGAGTAAAGGGGAGAGAACTGTACTTGAACAATGATTAAAATAAAAATTAAAATTTAAAAAAAACCTACTTGGGGAGAGAAAAGGGGCGCTCTCCACTAGAGAGGGTGGCCGTTCTGTCTCTATTCCCCCACAGGACCTGGTTGTCTCTGTGTATGTTTTTCTTGTGTTTTTGATGAGCATCCGCTGGCCGGTATCCTCTACAGCAATAAACTCACAAAACTCCTTACAGATTTGGATGTTTCTTATGTTGACATTACATCATCATATTTAATTTCATTTCTCTGGATCCTCATTTATTTTCTCTTTCTCCACCATCACAGGCAGATTTGTGAAGCTTGCTGGCTGCCCTGGTACTTCTGTGAGTTTCTAATTATGTTTCTAAACACTATTGCCGCCTACCCGTTGATGCTGTTGGATTCTTCATGTAACTACTCATCCTGTTATAGCTGCACTGTGAATTAAAATTTTCATTCATATGAAACTGATAGTTTTTCAGGGGTGGTGGATTCCATTTCATGCTTTTTGCCTTAAATCCTGCGTTACTGGATACCCAGTTTTCTGTTTAATTCCATTTCCTGCTCACAGAGATGTTTTGTACCTCTCATACCTTCAATATTTCCTTTCTGCATTCTTTTTGCAAGTGATTTTGTCTCCAATTTCACTGAGAAAACAGAAACAAACTGAAGAGTAGTAGCAGTTTTTTTTAAAATCTTTCCAGCAAAATATACCAGTGTTCCTGACCCTGTGCCCATACATTTTGCCTTTTTCCTGTTACTATGGATCTAAAGCTAACTCTCCAGGCCCTGCAATCAACCCTCTGGTTTGTCAAATAGGTACTTTGCTCCTATAATCAACCTTCTCTTAGACTACCAGTTCCTCCCTCTCTACTGCCCATCATACAAGGAAACACATTTCAGGACCCTATCTCTCCTGCTACTCCATTTCTCTGCCTTCCATTTCAGCAAGTCTTCCTTACCTACAATTGCTCTGTGTCCATTCATTAGGCTTTCCCCTTCTCATACCTCTAAAGCCACATTTCTGAAGGTGACCAACGACCTTGCTCTTGTCAACTCCAAGTTCTCAACTCTCTGGAACTCTGAGTAACTAGCATAGGACATAATTTGAAACAGACTGAAACACTTAATAGTACACTGGTTTTTCAGGACACCACATTTTCCTGCTCACCTTTCCACTCACTGGCCAGTCCTCATTCTCCTTTACCAAATTCTCCTCCTCTTCCTGAAGACTAAATATTGGGATGCCCCCAGGGAGCTTGTTCCTGCAGGTGTTGAACATGGGTTGACAGTATCACCATTGCTTGAGAGCTTGTGAGATGAAACATCTTAGGTCACACCTCAGACTTACCTAATTAGAGTCTGCATTTTAATAAGATCCCCCCAACCCCGGGGGATTTGGCTGTACAACAATGTTTGAGAAGCCCTGACTGGTGTGGCTCCATTAGTTGGGCATGATCCCACAAAGTGAAGGATCACCAGTTTGATTCCTGGTCAGGGCACATGCCTGGGTTGCAGGTTCAGTCCCTGGTTGTGGTGCATACAAGAGGCAACTGATCAGTGTTTCTCTATCACATAGATGTTTCTCTCCCTTTCTCGTCCCCTTCCCCTCCCTCTAAAAATAAACAAACAAACAAATAAATAAATAAAATCAATCCTTAAAAATAACATTTGAGAAGCAATGAGGGCTCAGTTCTTTCTCTACTGTGCCTACACCAGGGTTTCTAGCTGCCACACTGTTTGGCAGTTTGTGCCAGATTATTCCCCTTTACAGGGAGCTGGACTGTGCACTGGGGGGTATTTAGAAGTTTCCCTGTCACCCTCCCTTACCAGTTGCAACAACCAAAAATTCTGCAGAAAATGCCTAAGGTGAAAGAAAATGGTGAACCAGAAAAGCATCTATTGGAGAAAAACAGGCTAAAACAAATAAAAAAGAAAATAAAGGTTAATTGGCCTGTAATCACTCTTCTGCAGTCCAGGGCTGAGAAAGACATTTAATCAAAGGTTCAGTAGAAGTTACGTGCAGATGATCAGCCTTAGTCTTATAAATCTCATTAACAGTCTGTGGTTAAATGGTCCAGGGCACATCTATTCTCACCATACAAGAATTGTTTGTCTTCTGGTAACAGCACTCTGGCTTTCTACATATAACCATTTACCTCCCTTTGAGGTCTAGTGAGTGGGGAGAGTTACCCAAACTCCCCTTCTTCCCTCACCCCCTGGTTTTCCCCAGGAATAAGCTAGTTCCAGTCTTAGCTAGTTAGTATATCTCACTTCCTTGGTGATGATGACTGGTCTAATTGGCCCAGTGAGAGTCAATCCCAGGACCTAGGAAGGTGTACTGAAAAAGGTAGATGGGGTGTCTATTGGTATGTCACTCTAGCTGGTGACATGTAAGCTTAGAGCTGTTGAAGACCATCTTCCCAAGCCTGGGAACAGCCTTTCTGAGAATAAAACCAACCCAAGGAAAGCAGAGTCCAGAGACAAAGAGGTGACATCATTCAAACCCCTGGATACAGCTGTGTCTGGGTTTCTCATTTATGTAGGTCAAGAAATTTCTTTTTTATCTGAATTAAATTAAATTGGGGGCCTATAATTTACACCTGAAAGGGTTCTAACAAATACAGAAGAAATGAGTGAAAGGAGGCAAAGAATGAAATCCATATTTGTTACCTTTTTGCTGTTTTCTGTAAGCCACTGAGTTCTCTGTTGATAAAGTCCTATAGCTCTGTCAAAACACCAGAAAGACTCATTACTCGAGGACAGCTCCATTACTGAGCAACAGCTACTTACATGGGAGGAAAGTGTGGATGAAATTATTTTTAATGTATCTCAGTTTTTGGGAGAATATAAGGCAGATTTAACAGAGAAAACTGAAGGTACTTGTTTGCTAGAGGTACACACTGGAGGGGCTGTGAGAAAAGCACTGTGTGGGTGCAGCTCCTTGGTGGTGCCATGTACACTACAGGCAGCTGTGGTTTGGTGGGATGAGAGTCAGGGATGAGAGTGAGCACCGAGTGCAGGCAGGGCAGTGGAGGGCGGGGGTGTTCTCATGAAGAAAGCAGAATACTCTTGCTTTTCACAAATTGGTCCTTTCAGGGGAGGCTTCCAAGTCACCTAGGGATGATCATCAAGGCACACACGAAACAGTTCAGCATCACTTTCTCAGTGTATTGATGAACAAATGAAGCTTAGTTTCCAAAAAATTAGTCGCAAACAATTCCAGTGGCCGTTTGGAGACCAGCAGATAACAGGTGCTGAACCTAAAGACTCAGTCACTGGAATATAAGTGACTTGCCCTCACTGAAAGCTGTTGAGATTTGGGAGCCTAGGGAAAGACAAGGAAGGCCTTTGGATAGGAAATCATGGGGCAGGGGGTGGTGCATAGTTTTCAGGCACACACACACATATAGAAGGGTTACGAGTATGAGCTTCATAATGAGACAGGTATGGCCTGGAGACCTAGCCCTGCCATTTACTAGCTGGGTGACCTTGGACAGGTGTGGTGACCTCTCCAAGCCCCAGTTTCATCATCTCCAACACGAAGACAATAATGGGACTTTATCCAAGTCAATGTACTTGAGAATCAATTTGCCAAATGACCAATTAACTGAATGGATGTGAACATTCCTTAAAATGCTGGGTTCACAATTAAACCAATCAACCAAAATATTGCAGAATTCTTTAAAAGCTCTTTAAACCTTCCAACTTTAAATTACTATAAAATTTATACTCAAAGCGTTTTGATAAATTTGGCAAATTAGTCATTTAGCAGTTGAGATTTAGAATAATACTATATTTCAAATTGTTCTAAGGATTGAATAAGATTATGCATGCAGCCCTTAGTAGAATCCCTGACACACTAACAAAAGTTAGCTATTAGTTATTACTATAGCTTTGTAGGTAAACTCAGGCAAACAGTAATCGCGGTTCACAGACTGCATAGCCAGGATGGAATGTAGACATGTGTGACCAAAATCTGGTTTGGGAGTGGGGAGCCTGCATATTTTGACATTTACAAAAGCACGAACCCGATCCATTGGTCACTGAAAGTGGTTGCTCTTAACAACTACACATCAAATGAGGCTGTGAGGTTTTATGTGTTTATCCAAAGAAATAATCCATTTTAGAAAGCTGAGAAAAACTGATATGATTCAACTTTATGTCAGAAAAAATGAAATTGGATCTAGAAGAGGGAAAAGACCTGCCTAAAGTCCCACAGAGATTGTCATCTGAACAAAGTGACTTTCAAGCTGCTGAAAGGTGGTAATTCTTGGGTTCTGGGGCTGCTGGGAACACACTGAAAAACATACTTACTCAGAAAGCTTTGCTTTGAACTGGTGGATGATCTGGGGTGAGAACTGCATTTTCTTCACAGCACTGCTGTCCTCCTCCCTGAAGAAGCAATGCCTAAGAAAGGGTCTCTCAGGCCCAGGGAGCTGGGTATGTCACTGCAGGCTTAGGGTGAGGGGGTGGCTTCAGACTTACAGCACAGCTGTGCCCTGACAGATCAGGTCAGCCAAGGTGAGCTTCTCAAACTTTAAACTGTGTGTTGAAAGCCAATCATGTGCATCATCCCATGCTGAGGGCTGGATCTCCCATTCTTGTAGCCTCTGTGAGATGGAGCCAGAGTCAAACAAATAGCCATGGAAAGAGAGAGTGAGGCTGAGGACATTCTAGGTGCCAGGCTCTCTTCACACAGGTGCCCAAGAGCCGCCAACTCTGACAGTCTTACCTGAACGCAGCCTGGTTAAGATCTCACCTTGCTGAAGGAACAGAGGAACATGGAGACCTGTGCTCTGGGCCAGCTGTCCTGGAAGTCCAGTTCCCTTCTCCCATCTCATGTCTAACAAGTAGCTGGACAATTCAAGGGCCACTCAGCATGGCCTGCCTGTGAGAGACTGAGTCTGCACACATAGAGCAGCCAGACCATACTTGACAATGAAACTCCAACTGGCAACCTCTGCAACAACTGGCCTGCAAGGGTCAGGACTTGGTCAAAGATGCCAGTTTTCCTACTTTTATACCTCTGCTTTCAGCTCAGGACCAACCAAAGAAAGTCATATATGCCCACAAAACAATCACATGAAATGCCTGGCTTCTAGTTAGGTGCCTCCAGCTTGCCTCTGCTGACAGCTTCCTCCAGAGCACACCTGGAGTCTCCCTTTCTTCACTATAAAGCTTTCACACTCCCTTGACAGCCTTTGAGTCTCTGCCAAATACAAGTGATGGTGGCTGACTCTGTTGCTAGAGAAAACTCTGAATAAATTCCCTGTTTGTTTTCATTTGGGTGGTCTCTATTTCCACCTTGCCTTCTCTATGTCATTTCATGTGGACAAGTTCTGCCTCCCTATCAGTCTGATGGTCCCCAACTTTGCTGACTGTTAGAGGGAATGGGTTTATCCTTGTCCATTCCAGAGGCTGGAAGCAGTAGCAGCAGGTGACAGTTTTAGAGGAAGAATTTTCTAGCTACCACAGAAGTCTGTCCATGAAATGCACCTAGTGACACCTGCATCACTTACATAGTGCTAAGCTCGGAATGCGGGAATGTGGGTGAAGTTGAAGTCATTCGCTGTGAGCATTCAACATTGGTGATGCTTTCTGGGGACCAGAAGGTAGAGAAAGCTGACCTGAGGCTCTGAGTCCACTTTGGCTGTTCAACTCTTCTGGAGGCTGGCATTTCTTTTGTTCTCCAGTGAGTGTTTCTGAGCCCTACTCTGAACTAGGCACTGCTCCTGGTGCTAGAGCTACAATGGAACAAGATGTTAGAACAAGATGGAAATGTTCTTGCCTTCTTGGAGCTCACATTCTAGTGTAGATGAATGGACAGTAAGGAAGAAAATGAAATCAATGTACATAATTCCAGAAAGAAACAGTTCCATTAAGAAGATCAAACAGGGAAGTGTGATAGAAAATGACTGGGGAGGAGATGGGGAGGTCACTTTATCCTCTCTGGGCCAAGACCTATAAGTTAAGAAGAAGCCAGCCTTGTGCATAGCTTGTAACACATATTCCAGTCAGAGGAATGGGGTTTGGGGTGTGTGTGTGTCAGAGGGTTTGAAGAACAGAAGGGTGCCCGCAGTTGCTGGAGTGTAGAGAATACAGGGTACTGTGACATGAGAAGAGGCTGGAAAGGTGTGCAAGGCCTGGATCAGACAGGGATTTTACAAGAGTTTCCAGCACAACCACTGCTGCCCATGTGATACAATTGACCTTAAATGTTACTAAAGTTGGCCATAACTCAGGGTACAGAATGGCATCATAATAGGAGGCCGGCTCAGTCCCACAGTGAGAGAAACCACCCTCCAGCATCTGATGAGTGTGGAATGAGCCTGGAGCACCATTTAACCCACTGGGACCGCAGTCTAGATACCAGGATGGCTTAAGCTGCTCCTGGGCAACTGCTTGAACCCTAAGTGGATTCTGCTTGGGCTTGCATTTGTCAGCACTTTTGTTGCAGTGGGTGAGGTGGTGGACAAGAGGTTGGAACTATCCACTGTAGCTGACTGAGCTACACAAGATAGGACAGAGGATACAGAGAGAGGAAGAGTAATATAGGTGGATGAAGAGTAGGAGGGAAGAAAGGATTGTGGTACTGTTTGCTGATTTCAAGTCCACTTGTTTATGAATCATATGAAGTTGTTTTGATCTAAGAGTGAAGCTGTTTACATTGCAGAACAAGATGTTGACAAGATGTCATGATACCTGCTGTTATTGGTCAACAGTAGCTCAGTGGATGATGGGCACTGCTGGGGGTTTAGCAGTGGAAAAGTAGCTACAGTGATGGGACATTTAGCCTTTAAATGCAAGTCTGTGAGGACTCACTGAGAGTGCTCACTCAGTTTGGGTAAGGGGACTTTATTGACCTACCCAGCCCTCTGATGACCTTCGGCATTAGCTCTTGCCTTGGTGAGACGACTCTTTACCAGGGATGGTAAAAACCATGCAGCAGTCCCAGGAAGGAGATTATCTTGCCACTCATGTAGTACCATCATTCCCTAACAACGTACTCTAACAACAAGAAACATTGTCAACATACGAACGCTAGATGTCACCCTTCTCATCTTTCAGGACTCACACTGGTCAGTGATAAGACTGAGCAAGGCAGACGCAACTCACCTTCCTTATAGTTTACTTGCATTTGAAATGATCCATTGGGTTTTGGAAAGTTGATTTTGTATTATTACTATTCACAGATTCACTGTTAAATATATTCTGGATTTTGAGTGTAGAGCATAGTGATTGCATTCTAAAGGTTGAACTTTTCAAAGAGAATAGTTAAGATCTTTGTGTTGAGGTGCTCCCTTCCCTCTTTCTCACTGCCATTCACTTGTAAGGCAAAGAAGGCCCTGACTATGGCTGATAAATGTAGGGCTGGTCCTTGTACACCTGGGAAGTCATGTATTTATATTATGTTAGGTGAAATAAAGATATATCATCGACATCTGAGGTCACTGAAAGAATCCCTCAGAATCTCAACTCTATTGATATTTCCTCATTTTCTTTGAATTAAACTTGCTTTCCCATAAATACCCATGCTCAGGCAAAGTAAGACATGACTATTTTCCTGATTGTTTAATTGCCAGCAGTAAAACTGTATTGTTTTGCACTTATATCATTTCACAGGTGTCATATTTAAACTCCAACATAAATTAGATGGTTATGGGCCAGGCCTCCAAGACAATCGTTTCTATGGTAAAAAGAATTCTGAGTTTGACAATCCACTCACCATCTTGGGAAGATGGCTTACACATTGACAGTCAGCCTAAAACAACATAGTCCTGGTTATTCTAGAGGTTAATTCTTCCATAACTCTCTTGCTCCAGCAGCAATTAGTGAAACTGATTTTTAGATTTAGATTTTAGGGAATCCTAAAAAAAAAACAAATCTCAGGTAGGGGAATTTTAGAAATCAATTTCTTAGACTTCAGGCTTTGAGAGTGTGGACAGTCTTCTTTACATGCTCCTGAATATTTCATGATATGCCTCAGAGAACTACGAAATTTCTATAAGCAGCATAGACATTCTTTCTTCAATCATTTCTAAAGGCAAGGGATTAGATATAAATACTTAACTAATCTTTTTCAGTCCTGGGATCCTATGTGAAGAGAATACCCAGAGTTGGACACACTCTGTATTCCCTCACTATGATCTGTAAACACCGTGACTCAGTTAAAGCACAAAGGTTTTTTACCAGTAAGTCTTGTGTCTGATTAACATGTGTAACTAGCAGTCCATCATCTGGATTTTGGCCAAGTTCACTGACATCCTTCTGGATCAATTGCTTCTTTGGGTCTCTGTTTCTCTCTGTGCTACAAAACAAAGTGGTCTGATCAATGTCCCAGCACTGGATGTTGATTCTACACTGACAGTGTCTTTAAAACAATTTTTATTTCTGTGCAGTAAGTGGGGAGGGTTCCTGTAGAGTCCTAATAAAATGTGATCTCTGGGTTCATGAGAAATTTTACTCTATTGTTCTGGTGGATCATTGAAGCTTTCAGGTATGAGATAATGCAATGAGGAGTTGCCTGCCTCACTATATGGCAGGTGTTCCCATCTCAACTCCCCAGGGCAAAATATTATCGTCAATGTATTTATCTGTGAAATCAGAGAGAAGCTTACCATTGATTTTCTAGATACTTATTATCTTGACCGTGGGAGACACGACTAGTTTGTGTTGCCATTATAAAGACACTCAGTGCTTGTTCTCCTAGGGAGGAAAAGAATTCCAGAGAAGAGAAGGGTAAGTGCAACACTGAGACAACAGCCTTGGAGTTCTCTATATTCAACTCAACTCTCCTCTAATCCATTCAGTAATACTTACCAAACACCTATGAGGTATCAGACTTTGTGTTAGGTGCTGAGGATATAATGGTGAACAAGATAATGAGGATTTCTCATTCTTGGTCCTTTCGACATTCTTGGTTGTGAGGCTGTCCTGTGCATTGTAGGATGCTTAGCAGCACCCCTGGACTGTGCCTATTAGATGCCAGTAGCACCCCTGCCTCCAAGTCGTGACACCTGCACTGTCTCTAGATATGGCCTGATGTCTCCTGGGAGCACAATCATCCCCAGTTGAGAACGGCTAAGCTAATGTTGTTCTTGTCCTTTGCAGAGCTTGATTCTAGAGGGGGAGATTGGTGTTTAAAAAATTAAATATATTAATTACAAATTGTAGAAAGTGCTATGAAGAAAGTAAACAGGATGGCATTATAGTGATCAGGAAAGGGCTCTACTTTGCATAGGTAAGGTGGGCAATGAAGGTGTTTTTTGAGCTTTGACCTTCTTGAAATACGAAAAGGAGGTGGCTGAGTTAACAGTATAATAAAGGCTGCATGAGGCACAGAGGACAGCAAGTGACCATAGCAATTCTGAGATGGAGGGGAGAGGGAAAATATTGAAATTTTTTCTCTGAGAACTTCATCTGCACTTAAAGGGCTGAGACCTATAGCCTGTTCCTCACAGCTTATTGAATCAGTGGTAGACACATATCCAAGATGGATCAATTAGATTCTCTGGGAACTGGAATTCAGTCGTGGGGCCACTATGCCCATTCAGAAGCTGAAGAGACTGTCCTCAGAGAAAAGTATAGTTAGTGGTCGGCGTTGGTTCCTGGGGCCACTCTCTCAGGCTTCCTTTTCACTCTCTGCCTGCACCTTCTCAGTCTCCTGTGCAGGCTACTCCTCCTCCTCTCCTGAGCTTTTCAAGTCAGTGTTCCTTGAGGCTAAATTGTGAACCTTTTCCTCTTTTCCTAGGGGATCTTATCCTTGTCATGGCTTGAACTACCACCTATATGCAACAACAACTCTCAACTATGTGTCAAAAGCCCAGATCTCTATCTCCAGAAGTGGGTGTTCATCAACACCAGACATTTCCATCATGAGTACCTCAAATTCAACATGGCAAGACTGAATTCATATTCTCTACAAACCTACTGTCTTTTTATTCTCTAGTTTAGGGAAAAGAATCACCATTCATCTACTCATGAGTCAGAAACCCAGGAATTATTCTTGACACCTCATTCTCCATATCCAATCCATCACCTGATCTTGTCTGTCTCTCCACTTGCCTGTCTCCATTGACATTTCTCCTTTCCAGACCAGTCATTTCTGCCATAGACGTTACTAGACCCTAACTGGCCTTCCTATATGCCGAGTCCTCCCATCCAATCTGTTTTCCTTAATAAAGCCCAAATAATCTTGTAAAGACAGAAATCCAATGGCCACATCTCTTCTCCCTCCCACTTAACACTATTCAGAGACTTCCCTTCATTTCTAGGATGAAGAGTAAGATCCTTGTGATGGCATGTGGGGCCTCATGTGATCTGGCTGCTGCGGACCTACCCTCCAGCCCTCCCCTTTCACCATGTGACCCTCTTTGTGTTCACAACACCCTCCCCTTCACAGGAATGCTGCACTTCCATCAACCACAGACCTTTTCATGTACTTCCTTTGCTCTGGAACATTCTTCTCCCCACCCCTGCTCCTTGAAACTGCAGCCCAAATGTCACTTCTTTGGGACATCTTCTCCAGAATCCCACTTTATTCAGATTCCTTTGTGCTATGTAAACTTTCAGAGAACTATGTTCCTTTCCTTCAATGCACTTTAGAATGATACACTCAATGCAATTTTTAAAAATTGGTGTCTCTCTCCCATTAGGTTGTAATTGACATGAGAGTGGGACTGGCAGATGATAAATATTTTGAGGTGGGAGGTGAAGGGAGAGAAGGAGGTTGAGAAATTGCCTTCTGTCTTGAATTTCTAATTACTGATCCCAGGCACTTGTGAGAACTGACTTCACTTTCTGCTGTCAAGATAGCACATTAAGGTTTTTATTATTTTCAACCAAAAAAATACTGGCAAGATATGGCAGGTGAGAAACTCCAAACGAAGATACAGCTTGAACATGAGTGTGCATTCTTATGAAATCATTAAATAGCCTAATGATGTGGCAACTTGCTTTTCTCTTTTGGGTCTTCAATCCTTTATCTGGAATGATGCTTTGTTTTTTGGGGAAGCACCAAGATACTGTGGCAATGTCTTAAAAAAACAAACTGGCTTTACATCAGTAAGCTTTGCTGGGAGACTCTAGTGGCAAAAACTGTTATAAACACACCACAAATATTGGACACTCCACAGTGTCTCAGTTCCATTTTCAGTGAGGGATTAACACTTAAAGAAGTCAGAGGCCTGTGGCCCATGGAGAAGCACTATAGAACAACATAGTGTGCTTAGAAACAGCACTGGACTTTTGGTTTGTTTCTTCATCTGTAGAAATACAGCATACCGGTATTCTACAAGTGTTGCCTCTTCAAGCACTTTAGATGATACTTAAGCAATCCTTCATTCTGTGAACATTTATAGAGTGCCTACTGGATGCTACACAGAGCAGGCACTGGGGGAGGCTGAGGTGAAGGGAACAAAGCCCTTAAGCTCAAGCTTTGGTGCAGATAAAATCTTATCAAGGAGGTCTTCTTTGAGCACCCCATCTCAGTGACCCCTCCACCCTGCTTTCTTTTTTCCTCCTTGCCATGTTTCATCATCTGATGTTATTTACTGATTATCTGTCTCTCCCTGCTCCTGCCCCCATAAATCCACTAGAAGACAGACCCATGATGGAAGGAACTTAGTTATGTTCTCTACTAAAATGCTTTTGCATAAAACAGTGCCTAGAACATAGTAACTCCCCTGAAAATATCTGTTGAATAAATGTACTCAGGGCAGGTCCAGGGTTTTGACAAAGGTGGGTCAGCTTACCCTGGGGTAGTGGTCACAGGAAGGGAGCATGCAAAATTGTCTTTGGTCAAGGGGAGAGAGGTAGCCCTGATTAGAGGATAAAAGAAAATCTTCAGCTAACTTCCTGTTTTGCTAACAGCTAGATCTCAGATTCTCCTAAATGTTTATCCAGGATAAAGCCATCCCAGGGTTTGTATGTTTTAATTGTCAAATAACCTCTAGTCTTGACCCCACCCAATCCATTTTACATTCTGCAGCTATAATGACTTTTCCAGTATGTGGAGTTGTTTATTTTGCTACCTATTTAGATGCAGACATGGATCCTCAGAGCCATGGATAATCACCTGGGACCTTCTTTGCAAGGCTCAGCATTGCTTCAGGATCTGTTCCCTGTTCACCTTTCTATCTCATCTTAAATCCTTTTACAGTCCCTGGCAACACTTACACATACCTTGTTATTTCATGCCTTTCTTTGCTCAAGTTGGACCTACTTCTAGAAATGTCATTTGCCCTTTTTGTTTGACAAGAAAACTCAGGTCTCTCCTGAACCCAATTTGCTGACCCCCAAGTCCCAAAGAAAATAGTGTTCTCCAATTGTCCCTTCTTTCCCCTCCCCCGCTTCACACCAAGTTGTTACAGTTGGGACTGGCCCTATCACTTGTCTACTGTTGTACCCCCAACACCTGACACAGTGCCTGGCATGGAGGAAACAGATGCTTAAGACCCCAGCCTCCCTAAATTTTTTGTCTAGAGCTTAGTGTCTCCCACACCCTTTCTTGCACCACCTCTGTCAACCTTGTGATACTTACCCTCACCTGCATTTCTCATTTCTCCATCTTTGGGAGAAGGGCTCCTGGTCATCCCAGGACTCTGCTTTTCCTGGTTCCCACTTCCAGTTCTAAGTAACTAAGCAGTGAAGCAAACCATGCTGGGAGGTGTTAGCTGGTCTCCAAGGCGACAGACCGTACCACTGCAAATGTGAGGCAGCGACAGGGGAAAACCTTCCTCCTGGAGGGTGATGAAATGGCCACTTTGTTAACACACTGCCACGCCCCTCCCCCAGCACTCTGCCTTTCTCCACCCCCATGAAAACCTGGAAGCAAGACTGGGACCCCTTTCCCAGTTTAGAGCTTCTGGGACAACAGGGAACTATGGTTTAGACCAGTAGAGCAGTGGTGCCTGCTGCCTTCCTGTGGTAGGAACTGAAGAGACAGCACAGCATTAGAGGCAGTAACCTCCTCTCCCTCCTCAGATTCCCTGGGGTCCCTGGGAGGGGTCTTGCAGTCTCCCTCCCCCACCCAAACCTGGTTAATACAACAGCAGGCTTAGTGATCTGTTAGCATCAGAAGAGAGCATCTACTGCAATGGTTCCCAAACTCAGGTGCCCTTCAGTCACCTGGGCTGCTGGTGAGAAAACACACACACAGTCGCATCTGGGAGACTGACATAGAACTGTGGTAAATTGCGGGAACATGAATCTTTGACAGTGGCCTCAGGTGATTATGATGTAACCAGCCCTAGCCCATAGTTGGGGATTTCTTCAACTCCTTTTATGGACGTCAAAAGAGACAAAGTGATGTACCCATGTCAACCAGCCTGTGTGGCCTGTATGTGGCTGAGGAATCTGCACTTAGTTTTTCTCATCCAGGTCATTTCTCAAATCAGTTTGTACTTTCTGAACGTTGGATTTTGAAATTCAGAACATATGCAGCTGGTGGTAGTCCTCATATGGTAGAGACTCCCTCAGACGCTGACCCCAGCAGTGGCTTCCATAGTCCAGGTCAGAAACAAAGGCGTCACAACAGAAACTGCTGATCTCCCACCAGTCACTCTGGGCAGAAGTCATGGATAGAGAGCAACATGTGTAAATCCAGGGCATTTGGTCAACATCACCAAGGCAGCAGACGAGGGAGATCAGAAAGAGGTAAGGAAGTTAGGAGAGGTGAGAATCACAAGAGGCTGAGAGCAACCAACCATCAATGGCTACTCTGTGAACAAGTGAGGTCCCTCAGAGGCAAGGGGGAGGTGGGGACAGGTTGAAAGAGAGTGAAGGGATTAGACAAAAAACATATGTAATACCCATGGACACAAATAGTGCTGTGGAGATAGACTATAGGAATTGGGGGCAGGCTTGGGGTGGGAGAAAAACTGGGACAACTGTAATAGCACACACACACACACAAAAGTGAGGCCCTTGCGTCCACCTTCCTGAAAATCCTGGGTAGAAGGGGCTGATTAGCTTTGAAACCATTTTTGGAGGCATGGGGGCCCAAGGCACATAGTTCACCATCCTCACAACTCCCTCTGCTCTTGGATACATAGGTTTTTTAACATTTTACAAGAAGTAAAATCCAGCATTGCAAAGTCATTATTACTGTTTGTTTTTTTTTTTTCTGCTTGAGCTTACATGACACATATTCTGAATGCGAGCCAGACAGATGATAAAAGAGGGTAAGTTTTTTAGGCTGTATGATCAGCCAAAAGGAAAGCTATGTGCAGATACTGTCTTGCTCAGTAATCCTCAGATCGTATGTGGCTCATAATGGGCTCCATGTAAGGGATTGAAGCACAGTAGGAATTTCTCTTGCCTTGATCAGGTACCTTGATCAGGTTCTTGGTACCTGATCAAGACAAAATCTCTGATCTTTATTTAGGAACACTCATCTGGTCCCATTACACAAAATATAATTGCTATGGTCTGAATGTTTGTGTCCCAACAAAGTTCCTATGTTGTAAAACTACCCTGTAAGGTAATGGAATTAGGAGATGGAGACTTATGATTAGGCCCTCATGATTAATGCCTCCTGAGTGGGATTAGTGCTTTTACAAAAAAAGAAAAAAGAAAAAAAAAAGTCAGACAGAGCTCTGTAGTCCCCTTCCACCATGTGAGGATATGAGACATCTGCAACCCAGAGAAGGGAGGGCCCTCACCCCCAATTATGTTGGCAATCTGGTCTTGGACTTTCAGCTTCCAGAACTGTGAGAAATAAAGTTTTTAAAGTGATGTTGCAATGAACATAGTTTTACATCTTTGTGTATTGAGATTTTTATTTCTGTAAGATAAAGACACATAAGTAAAATGTGTGAATCTAGGGACTTTATTTTAAAAATAAAAGACCCTAAAACTGAAAGTTTTAAGTTCACAGCAGGCTCACTTGTGGTGGCAAAATGTGTTGAACTGGAACGAGGTAAGTCAGTCTATTCTATTTAATGTGAATTTTCAGACGTTTTGTGATTATGTCATGTTGCCTCAGTCTCTGGTGGGGATGTGACATAATGCATAATACACATCACTGATTTTTTTTTTAAATCTAAAAAATCCCAAAGCTCTTTTAACTTTTTGATAAATGCTATTGTGTAGCAGTGAGTCCCTATAATCCTCATGTATTGGAATGAGCAGATAGTGATGACTTTGATAACTTTGTTTTTAGCAATTAAAATTCCTTTGTTTTTTAAAAATTGAGATTTAATTGGCATAGAACATTATATTAGTTTCAGGTATACAATTTCATGTCTGTATATATTATAAAATGATTACAATTTAGTTAACATGTACTAAAATTTGCTTTTTACAAGCTACCTAACCTGTAATATTTTGTTACAGTAGCCCAAACAGACTAAGACAATGTCATTATGTTGTAACAGGGGACACAAAGGCATCACGACAGAAACTGCTGATCTCCCATGGAAATAGTGGAGGGGTTCGCGCTGCACACATGTGACTGGAGAGTTTGCCCCTTTGCTCAATGTGTGGCTGGAAGGGGGAGGGGTAATGGCAAACACGGCCAACACTGGCCCACATTGTTAGAAAACTGGATACCCCCACTGACTTTTGGCATGCATGGGATTCTGGGAGAGGACTTTTGGAATGGAGTGTGCCAGGAAGGGAAGTCAGTTAGTTCTTGCCTCCCCCCAGTGGGAGGGGCAAGTCGATGTTCTCCAGCAGGTCTGCCAATGTTGGCCAGTGTGGGCCTATGAGTGGAGGCCTGGGGCAGACTCCAAAAGGTGCCTGAAGCTGGACAGTGACTGGAAACCAGCTAAGCCGCCTATGTTTACAATGCTTTTGAGTAGAAGAGGTTCCTGGCATGACCTTGAACTGAGTTGGCAGAGGATGACAGGGTGATTTTTCTTTGGGTGTCTTAGAGGAAACAGGCTTTGAGGCAGAAACTTGCCATTATTTCCAAACACCTTGGTGATAATTCAGCATTGTGAATATATTTTTTGTTCTTGTATTATTTTCACAAATAACAAATATTGTCATTTATAGTAGTTGTAATGACAAATATTTAAATAGCTATTTTTTATGTCATACTCTTGACTTTTCCTTTCCCTTTAGTTACCCAGACATTTTAAACAGAAACTTGCCATTAAATAAGATTCCTTTCTTTTCCACCAAAGTGTATCTTTGGAGATTTGCCTGGTAGGGGGCAAGCAGTAGGACCTGCCCCGGCCCCCCTCCCCACCCCCACTGACTGGGTTTAGTAACAATGTGGTATATATTTTTAGACATTAATTTGTATTTTGCTCTATTTCAAGCCAGTAGCAGGTGCTTTTTGTTGGGTTGAGAAATAGTAGCCTGAAGTGAACAGTTTCCTCAGTCTTTTGTAAAAGCCTAGTAAGTGAATTGAAATATTAAAGTAACATGTCAAAGCATAGTAAAGGGTGTGTGTGTGTCAAGAGGAAAGTGGAAGTGCATCAAGAGTCCTTCCGTTAGAAGAGACAGAAGCCCAACTCAAACTGGCTTAAGGCAAAAAAGGAATTTGCTCAAATGACAAAAAAACCCAGGTCTAGTTCTGACCCAAAGGCTAATATAATGTTAACAGAAATCTGCCTCCAATTCTCATCTTCCTTTCTTCTGTGATGGGTTTATTCTCAGGCAGGCTCTTCATGAGTGGCTGACTTGGACCCCCGCAGCACTCTTTTCCCCACACAACTGAGAAACCGTAAAGGAAGAACGCCTTTTCCAGAGTTTCAGCAAAGTCCCAGTCTTGGCTTTGGTTATATGATGTGCCTGTTCCTGAACCTGGCCAGGCTGGTCTCTGGGTCCAGCCCTGAAGCCAGAGAAACCACACAGCCTAAACGTAGGAAAGGGGCTGTTTTCCAAACAAACGAGTTGAGTTTTGTTTGTGTCTTTTTAAAAAAAAAGATCTTTATTTATTTTTAGAAGAGGGGAATGGAGGAAGAGTGGGAGAGAAACATTAACATATGGTTGTCTTTCATGTGCCCCCTACTGGGGACCTAGCCTGCAACCCAGGCATGTACCCTGACTGGGAATAGAACTGGTGACCCTTTGGTTCACAGGCTGGCACTCAATCTACTGAGCCACCTCAGCCAGGGCTCTTTGTGTCCTTTTACCAAACGAGACATAGGTACCAGGGGAACATACCTCTGAGGGAAGCCAAAGGAGTGGGGGAGGATAATTCCCAGACAGAGGTCAAGGAATCAGAGATCTGAAAATCAGAGAGCAGGGCCCTGTTCAGTATTTGGTTACAACGCTTCAGTGAGATGGCAAAATGTAAGAGAAACAGGTCCTTGCTGTACCCAGGGGGAAAGTCCACAGGCATAGGGGTTTGAGCTCACCAAAAGTGACCACAGCCCAAGAGTGGGCTAGACACAGCCTGGGACAGTTATGTCCCAGCAGTAATTAGTGCAGACAGATGACAAACTACTGGAGGGACCTTCCTAATGTTTGAATCATGGACTCCTGTATATGCCCAGTGTAATCCTATAACCAACAGATTTTCCATCAACAAGATAGAGGGACCTAGCTGATGGCCTCTTTGGGAAAATTTCCCTGGGTGCTCAATTCCCAAAAGGATCCCAATAAAATCAATGGATAGCATCATTGATAGCTCACCAACCAAGGAAGTTGGCACTGCAAAATACCACTTAGTGACAACTCCAGAGATACAGCTTGACACTAAGAGGGAAATGATGAAAGATTAAATACAAACAACTTAATAACTTACACAGTTTTCCCCTCAGTAAAACGTAACATTCACAGAGCATTTCTAAGGAGAACTACTTTTTATGATTGGTTGCATTCCACAGCCAAAAGAGGCAAACTATTGATTTAGCTGCTCATGCCTGAGAAAAGGAAATGTAACTGGGACAAGCTATTTTTATTCAACAAGCCAAACTGATAATGTGGGACAGCAGCAGTAGTTCCAGATATGAGGTCAGGGAACCTACTAGGTGTGAAACCAATTCACCAATTACAAGTTATAAGGCTTTGGGTAAATCCTTTACCCTTTTTTTTAATTGTTAGAATTTTATTAAATATTGGTAAGCAAACAGGAGTGGTGCACACTTTGGTCGAAGAGTCCAATTGTTCATCTTTTTGATCCTTAGTTTTTGTAGCCTATAAAATACTTCCTCCTATTCCATAGGCAGGGAGGATACATCAAGATGACATGGAAAAGCACATCACATGAACTTAATGTTCATTTTTCTCCAAATTTTTTATTAAATGCCACTATTTCTTAACCACAGTGCTTAAAAAACATAACTGCCTTAAAGAGTAGTTGATATACTTTTAGTTAATGTGAGGTTACTATGGTACTTGGAAAGTTTCTGTTATCTAAGGTCTAAGATCAGCAGCATTATTTGCCATAACAAAAACTTGGAAAAAACCTAAATATACATCAACGGAGGAAGAGATTAGTATACATCCACACACACACACACACACACACACAACTCTGCAGCCATTTAAAATGAGGAAGGCCTATATTTACTGGCACAGAAAAACATAAATTAAAAAGAAAGTAGTGGTAGACATGTATAATGATCTTGCTTTTATTAAAACTGAACAGGAGATATATATAAAATAACTTAAAAATGGTAAAGTCTGGAAAGTGGATTGAGAGGGAAGAAAATGTAATTTCCTATGTTCATTAAAATAACTACAGATATGTTAACTGTTAAAAAAAAATCCTTTTGTCCTGTTTAGGGTCATGGTAACGTCCTTCTCCACAACAGCACTTAGGACAAGAAACAGTTTTTGATGACCCTGAAGGCAGAAATGAAGTATGTGAGTCGGGGTGAGGCTGCAATGCAAGTCCGTTTTGCTGTATACTAATTTCATTAGTAAAATATGTAGCACACAAGGTTTCTTAGATAAGTGGATTATTTTTCCCCCTAGAGCAATGTATTATGGGTTATGGAAAGGATGGCTTTTTCAACTGCATTTGTATTTTGCCATCAAGAAGGCAATGTAAAGGAGTGAGTTTTTACTTTTCAATTTAGGAAAATACTAGAATTGCTTTAGCCAACTAAATTAAATATTTAGACAACACAAAGAATGCCAGAGTCAAATCACAGAATTAATTTTACTGACTTATCCTGACAAATAATAAATGGGGATTGACTTATTAGTAACCAAATACATTGGCAATATTTACTAAAGTGCCAAAATTGGCCAGTTGGAGATAACCACATCTAAAATGAGATCAGTTTTTTGAGTCCATCCCTTTTAGCAGAAATAATTAAGATCATTTGGGCAGAACCAAGTTTTTTTTTTTTTATTGTTCAATTACAGTTGTCCCCATTTCCCCCCATTACTCTCCTCTGCCCTGTCTTTATCCATGTGTCCCTTATACAGGCTCCTTGAAAACCCTTCCCCTTCTTTCCCTGTTATGCCTCTCCCTCCTCTCCTCTGGTCACTGTCAGTTTGTTCTTTATTTTCATGTGTCTTATGAAACATCAAATGTATGGCTTCAAGAAAATGGGGAAGACACAACTGAGAAGCCTCCAGAGTGCTCTCAGGACCAACAGAGTGCTTGCATCCTTCTGGTCCTCTGTGTATCAATATTAGAACACTGTGAGCTCAGTAGAAATGTCTCCAGTCTACAGAAACATCCCAAGGAGGTTAATGAAACTGGCATATTATAAATACTTACCAACAAAATGACCATACTTGCTGATCTAGGCCAAGCTTCTGTTTTCAGAAGTTCACCAAAGCAATCCTGGAAGATAGGTGACTGGGTCTTTCAAATCTCCAGGAAATAGTTTCATAACATTCCTTTATACCCAGTGCCAAATATAGTTACGATAATTCATGAGTAAAGCATTGGGGCAGGTCCCTGGAGAACATGAGAAAGCCACATTCCTGGCATGATCACTAAGTTTACAATCTAATTATAAAGAAGTATTTAAGAGGTATAGACACAACCAAGACAGACATCAGGTGTAGTGAAAAAATGAATAGGCTGGTCTGTCAGTGAAGAGAGTGGTGGGAAATAAGATTGAAGAGACAGCTTGAAGCCAAACCATGAAGGGCTTTCCATGCTATGCTAAGAAGTGTGGGTTTCATCCTGTAGCCAAGGGAAATAACAGGAACTTGAATAAGAAAATATGTTTCCATTTGTTAAGATTATTTTGCCATAAATGATTTAGATGGACTGAAATAGATAATTAATTAAAGACTGGTTCTATCCTGTGTTGGTGCTCGGCTGAGACCTAGCTGTGTGACTTTGACAAAGTCAATAGGCCTGAGTCCCTGACTTCTTCATGTGGACAGCAGATACACTTAACACGCCCTTGCAGATTTCATCCAGCTCTGAAATTTTTTCAAGTCTCATGAAAAAAATTTCATCTTGAAATTCAATCTTGGGTGGTCTTAGTCTGTGGACCTGGGGCTGATTTGTAGAAACCTTGAGTGTGCTTGAAATGATCATCTCAGTATTTTCTTTTGCTGGGAAAATAACCAAAACTCTAAAAATTTATACAGCATTATGCTTTCTATCTTTAATACCACTTATAAATAACTACTTTTATTTTATTGTTGGGTAACTGTAACCCAGAAGAATTTACTTTGCATAAAGTCCTCTAGTCTTGGTGTTTTTTCTATAACCTTCTCATATAGTGGTTAGAACAGAATTGATGGAAGACTAAGTAACAATAAGGTATTTTTGAATCCATGTTGTTTTTAGAGACAGTCTGTTGCCTTTTTATACAGTACTAGCAAAGTAAAAAATGTGCTTCCCCTCAATTTACTTCAGTTGAAGCCTACCATTACAATTTCTAGTTAATCTATTCCTTAATAGGTTTATAAAAAAGAACTCTTCCAATATCTCTATAATCTACATTATAAATCAGGATAAGGTTCAGATGGTGCAAAGATACAGTCAACAAATCATCCCCATCTACTTGGAACTTTCTCAGTTATAGCATTCAAAGTCTCATTACCCCTCAGTCTTAGGCAAACTGGGACAGTTGGTTATCCTAAGAAAACACCCATAAGCTCCAGAACTCAAGAATGTCCAAACCCTGCATTGTCTTTATCTCCTAGTCCCCCATGAGGTTCCCGAAGAGGCCAGGAAATAGCAGCAAAGGGTAAATACAATGTTTTATTTGATCCTTAGTTATTATTAGACTGGGCTCATCTCAATACCTCCAGAGCTCAAAGAAAGCTGTTTGTGATGAAGCACATGGACAAATCTAGACACCAAGGGTCTCTATTACTACTTCAACCCAAATTTCAGATCTTAGAAGCTAAGATCCTTTGGTCTGCAGTAAAGCAGAAACAGAAGACTGAAGCAAAGATGAATGGGCTTATTAGGTCTTTGTGCAAGGAAGAAAGAAAAGAAAAGATGGCTAGTTTTCTTTCTCCTACTTCAGGAAACATGATATAGAAGAGAGAGCAACATTTGTATGGTTTATTCTTGCTGAGTGACTCTTCTTATTGGTAAACATGGCCTAGTCCATATTCTGGACTATTATTAATAGCATCTCTTCCCTAGCAGGGGAGGTAGGAGTGGGAAAGGAAGGAGAGGGGAGACCTTTTCCCCCACATGATGCTAGCAGCAAAACCAAAGTAAAAGGCAAGGAAGTGTCACTGTGTGAACATGTGAAAACTCTTTAAGGAATCAATTTTGAAATAAATTTTTTAAATCAAAGCTTATTTCAAAGTAATAGAAGCCTTTTTAGTTTCTTTAGTAGACAATTTATTTTGATAAACTTGCTCCATAACAAAAATACAAGTGAAGAAAATTATGTTCATTTTATACAGTTTGTATTAACAATTTGTTTTGAAACTATTAATTGAAAAATGTTATAACCAATTAGAAAACAACTCTTAAAAGTTTAGGGCAATATACAGACCTTGATCACAAACTTCAAAATCTCTTGAGGTGATACAACTACTAAATTCTGTGTAGGGAATCCAACCTACACAGGCCACTCTCTTCCTTCATATACTTTTATCCTTCAAAAACCAGCTCTAAAAGACAGCTTACTGTTTTGTATTGTGAAGGTAATTTCAATTTTTAGAAGATTAAATGGGTTGATAAGCAGTTACTACAATCAGAGTAACTGTGGCTAGTAGTCTTTTAATAAAGACAAAATAAATGTAACATGTTCTTCCTGTGAAGCCCACGATGCAAAATAATAGCTAGGCATATATGCAGAGTTAGTTTCCAATACTTTTCAGGGCCTTTCCTCTAAATCAATAGATTGTATGTCACCAGAACTACTTATTATTATACTAAAGAGATTAAGCAGTGAATTCACAGAACATCAAGTAGAAATACCAAAGCTTTAGGCAAAAGAGTAAAAATTAATGAAGTGTTTTGGTCATCTAGAACATTAAAAAAAAAAAAGAGCCATCCTTCAAAAACAAAACAAGTGGAACAGAAATAAGTTTATAAGAAGTAGAAGAGTCAGAAAAATTACATACACACATTAACAACATAGAACATGTATTACCTTTGGAAAGGATTATACTGAAAATTTTTTTAAACGAACTGAAGATTTTCCATGTTTACAGATGTTTAGGCATATGTAATAGGAGCTTCCAAAATTTTCGAACTAAGTCCTGTGCAAATAAAACCTACAACTAGTTTTCAGCAGATTTTACAGTGATGTTCTTAGGTATGAGAATAATGCACACTCTAAAAACAATGTAACAGACAAAAGTTTGACAAATGATTGCACCGTAAAAGTGTTTTATATACAGTTTACAAGCTACGATTTCCTGCTATAAATTAATAATGTACTATATAGTACTTACTATAGTGACCTTTTTAAAGCAACTGCTGATAGTTGTGTCTTTTCACTTACAGGATGTATAGAATTTTATATGAATAAGTCCATTTCAATGTTTGGTCTGGAAGAGTACAAAGATTTGACTTCACACACTACTTGATGGGACAGTTTTAACCCTGGGCTGACTGGTTAGAGTTTCCCTCATCAGTCCTTTAATGTACTGGACCTCCAAGATGATGATGAAATTAAAGACAACTTGATGGTTTGGATAATAGATACAAATAAAACCTTAAATTTTGTCATCTCGCAATACCACTGTAAGTGAAAGAAGTAAACAGTGGGGAAGTTCTTAGCAGCTGAGAAACTCTCTCTCCCCATGCTCACGATCCAGTTAAAAATATTTTGAGATTATTTACAATAAAATTCATCTTTTGGAAGAGAAAAGCTCTTGGTTATATAAATTAATTTGAAACATACTTTGCTAACACTTTATGTCTGGTATAATGATGACAATGATAGCTTTCCTTCAAAGTGACCCATTGTGACTGAGGACTAATCAAATTCCCCTGGGAATGGCAATCCCAAATGTCCAACTGATTAGACAACACTTGGGGAAAAAGAATCTACTTCAAGCACCTTCTAAGGTTTCTTTGACCCTGGAAGAAAATGTGTGACATTCACTGGTACCACTCAAGGAATACATCACAGTGGTGGCCCACCTCTTATCTCCACTCCTGAGTGAGCTGCAACACTGGGGTTTTCTTCCACAATAAAATACCGATGAATTAACAGTGAAATACATAAACGTTAAACAAGCCAGCATGGAAAGAAAACATCATGTTACCCCATTTCATATTTTGAATAATCGAGGAGGTAGCCCCATCTCCGTTGCAATCCTTCTCTAATGTATAATCTAGGTTTTTAAAAAACAATGCATTCATTTGTTGGTGTGAAGCTGTACTATATAATAGATGGACTACCCAGGACTCTACTGACGGACATTTGGGGTGCCATTTCACTATACAGAAGAAAAACTTAGTTCCACTGCCATGAAAACTTACTTTCATTGCCATGAAAGACCTCTCCTGCTCCACATTTGAAACAGGAGATGATCTATAGTATACACCTGGAAAAATTAAGCACTGAGACATGAAGGCATGGAAACGTGGAGAAGAGAAATACTGTGTTTTAAAACTATCTGTGGATTCAAGGATTAGCTGTAGTGCTTCTTTTAGGAAAAAAAGACAAAGCTGTGGGTGGAGTACGGTCCACAGCTTTAAAGTAAATGCAAAAATGTTAGCTGTTTGCAGACAAAGGTATATGGCATATAAAGAAAATACTGTATCACTCAGGTTTTCGGTAAAG
This sequence comes from Tonatia bakeri, assembly GCA_004024845.1. Classification (NCBI taxonomy): domain Eukaryota; kingdom Metazoa; phylum Chordata; class Mammalia; order Chiroptera; family Phyllostomidae; genus Tonatia; species Tonatia bakeri. Next base: position 56,585 of record PVIA01007648.1, on the reverse strand, counting down.
GAGATGTATTAAGAATGCTTATGGATAAAAATAACATAAATTTAATTTTATAGCAGAGTGACACTGGTATTGTAAATAGCCAAAATATTGTAAATTAATATTACTAGTGGACTTTGTATTTATGTAAAGTTGTATGCTTGAACACAGAAAATGCATTATTGATGTGACAGAGTCAGCCAGTAAAAAAAAGAACCTCTATACAACAGACAACAGTTGCCAATAATTTAAAGTGTCAAATTCCCCAAATTACATGATCTTACTTTCTACTATCATATACAAATAAATTAATCCTACAAAGAATTTTAGCTTAACTTAAAATTGCACCTAGAAAGATATGGGATTATTTGTACCTATTACAAAAACCTGTTAAAATCAAGGGCTGTTACAAAGAATGAGGTAAACTGAAGACTCTCTCCACTATACAGCCTTCAGATAAATGGCTTTTTTAAATTGAGTTCTAGGTTTGCACACCACAGTGTTTTGCTAGCAAAGCATTCAGAGTTCTCTTCCAGAAACTGTTTGCATGTGTGTATACAAATTTACACACACACACACACACACACACACATATATACACACTGTATACTGCATCACAAAATATATATTATATATATTTATATAAATATAATGAACATTTCCTCCACCCACCCACCCACCCCAGCAACATGTTTCTTAGTGTTTGATTTTTTTTTGTACACAGAGAACAGGGAATTTCAGAATTTTTACATACATTTTAGCAAACAAGTTTTGATCTATTGGCTTCTTGGTGCAGTAACACAACGGCAATCCCTTCTGGTGCCTCATACTACTTACAAGGAAGCTGTGAATACTAGTTTCTTAGAAAGTGAGGCCAGCCCCACAGAAACTTCTCTTGCATCCCTCTGGTCCACTGTGATTCATAAATACTTAGCATTTTTCCCCCTCAAATGAATCATTAGACATTAACAACGGAACAAGAGTCATAAGGGCCCCGTGCTTTTCAGTAGAAGTATTCTCCTTCACTAGGCTGCTATCACAGTGCAGATTTGACTGCCTGAATATGTGCTCAGGAGACTAAGTCAACATTGTCTGTATTTGGTTATGAAAAAGGCTCTCAATTTTTTTTTTAATCCAAAGTGCATAGTGAGAACTAATCGAAGTATTTTCTTCTCAGCATCAGTTTCATCTAAGTATTTTCCTAAGCGAGGACTACTCAGATGCCTTGCCTTTGTCTGCCCCACCCTCCAAAAATAAAAAAATAAAATAAAATTTAAAATAATAAAAATAGTCAAGCAAATTTAGACATTCATCAGCCTGGTAAACAAACTTTGCCAGCAAATAGAAGTCCTACTATTGTAAAGAAAATTGATAAGACAAAAAGTACATATGATGACCCAACTACTGTGTTGTTGGGTAATTTATAAGGTTGACCTCCGACTTCATTGATGTAAAATCCTATTGGAAATATTAGGGCAGCCATACAGAAAAGGATCACTGTAAAACAAACCAAAACACAACATTAGTAACATGGTTTGGTGATTAGAAAGACAAAGAAAATTGGTACAAAGGAAGTTTATAAGAAGGGTCATGGATTGGTAACATGGTCAAACCTGTTAAAATGTGAACCACCTGTCAAAAGATATGCATACACTGCAGATTATATAATATCCCCAAAGCCTAACAATTAAGTTCAATAAAAGCTAGGTTAGCCTTTCAAATATCAGCATTAAGAAAGGTCCCCACATCTACTAAGTAGTTGCTTTTATTATTCTTGACCATTTAAAGTTGTGATGAGGGTTAAGTTCTAGCTGTACTACTTACTAACTGTGCAATCTTAGGCTCTGGTGCCTTCTCAAATGGAATAAATGCTAGAAGTATTAGGTTGGCCAAAAAGTCCATTTAGTTTTTTTCTGTAAAATAAAAGACACACTTTTCATTTTCACCAATAACTTTACTGATTTAGGTATTATGAGTATATCAGCTATCTCCTGCCACTGGCTTTTAGTGGGTAAAGGCTGAATATGCCTTTACTGAATATGCTGAAAAGGCTAAACATTTTCCAGTACATAAGACAGCCCTACAGCAAAGAATTATTTGGCCAAAATGTCAATGGTACCAAGAAACTTTGCAATCACTTTTGACGTGTTTGATTAATCACAGCACCTTGTTCATATACTGCATAAATCTTTTTTGTGTGTTTCAGTTGCCTTTTTACCTTTCTTGAAATAATAAAAGCATAACATGGCAAAAATGTGGACTTCTGGCCAAGATGGAGGAGTAGGTAGACACACTGTGCATCCCTGCACAACCAAAAGAAGGATAACAACAAATTTAAAAACAAAAACCAAACAGAACTGACAGAAAATCGAACTGTATGGAAGTCTGACAACCAAGGAGTTAAAGAACAAACATTCATCCAGACCGGGCAGGGGGAGCGACGACAGGAAGGATTCTCAGCAAGGTGGTGGCTGGAGGACTGGGGTGGGCAAGGCTGTGGTTGGTGGATACAGTGAGGTGGCAGATTGCAGACTGGGTGGCCCGACATTTGTGTGCAGGTAAACCGGAAGGAACAACTGGGGAGCGAGACAGACCATGCAATCCAGAGTTTCATTCAGTGCAGGGAAATAACGCCTCAAACCTCTGATTGAAAACACCTGGCGGTGGGGGTTGAGGCGGGAGAAGAAATTCCCAGCCTCACAGGAGAGTTTATTGGAGAGATCAACAGGGTCCTAGAATGTACACAAACCCACCCACCCAGGAATCAGCACCAGAATGACCCAATTTGATTGTGGGTAGCGGGAGACATGACTGAAAATGGGCAGAGATGGGAACAAGTTTCCCTCTCGGGCCTCTCCCCCATATACTACGATGTCACAACGCAGCTATAGGGGTTGCCCCGCCCTGGTGAACACCTAAGGCTCCACCCTTACTACATAACAGGCATGCTAAGACCAAAAAAAAAAAAAAGAAAAAAGGCCCAAATGAAAAAACAGATTAAAGCTCCAGAAAAAATACAACTAAGCCATGAAGGGATAGCCAACCTATCAGACACATAGTTCAAAACACTGATAATCAGGATGCTCACAGAACTGGTTGACTATGGTTGCAAATTAGATGAAAAAATGAAGGCCATGCTAAGTGAAATAAAGGAAAATGAACAGGGAACCAACAGTGATAGGAAGGAAACCGGGACTCAAATCAAGGGTGTGCACCAGAAGGAAGAAACAAACATTCAACCATAACAGAATGAAGAAACACAAATTCCATAAAATGAGGTGAGGCTTAGGAATCTCTAGGACATCTTTAAATGTTCCAACATTCGAATCATAGGAGGAAGATTCATCCGAACCAGAAGGAAAAGAGGAAGAGCAAAAAAATTGAAAACCTATTTGAACAAATAGTAAAGGGGAACTTCCCCAATCTGGCAAAGGAAATAGACTTCTAGGAAGTCCAGGAAGCTCAGAGAGTCCCAAAGAAGTTGGACCCAAGAAGGAACACACCAAGACACATCACATTAGCCAAGATTAAAGATAAGGAGAGAATCTGAAAAGCAGCAAGAGAAAAGGAGACAGTTACTTACAAAGGAGTTCCCATCAGACTATCAGTTGATTTCTCAAAAGAGACCTTACAGGCAAGAAGGGGCTCGAAAGAAGTATTCCAAGTCATGAAAGGCAAGGACCTACATCCAAGATTGCTCTATCCAGCAAAGCTTTCATTTAGAATGGAAGGGCAGATAGAGTGTTTCCCAGATAAGGTCAAGTTAGAGGAGTTCAGCATCACCAAGCCATTATTATATGAAATGTTAAAGGGACTTATCTAAGAAAAAGAAGATAAAAAATATGAACAGTAAAACAACAGCAAACTCACAGTTGTTAGCAATCACACCTAAAACAAAAACAAAAGCATACCAAGCAAACAACTAGAATAGGAACAGAATCACAGAAATGGAGATCATATGGAGGGTTATCAGTGGGGTAGTGGGAGGAGGAGAGAGGGGTGAAAGGTACAGAGAATAAGTAGCATAAATGGTAGGTAGAAAATAGACTAGGGGAGGTTAAGAATAGTATAGGAAATGTAGAAGCCAAAGAACTTACATGCATGACCCATGGACATGAACTAAAGGGGAGAAATGTGGGTGAAGGGGTGTGCAAGGTGGAGGGGAATGAAGGGGGAAAATGGGACATCTGTAATAGCATAATAAAGTATATTAAAAATGTGACTTAAAAATGTGTATCTTCACCTTCAATATTAAAATGGCTACACAAAAATTCACCAATTTTGATAAGTTTTTAAAAAATTCACCCTGATGGGACACCTTTCACAATGCAATCTAACAAAATTGCTTTCAATGAAGTTCGACACCTAAGCACTACTACAGCCACAGTAGGGGAAAAAAAAACACTAAATGAATTCTTTGGCCAACACAATATAAACAAAACATTATTGAGTCCCTGACACAGTGCCACATTGACAAGTGCTGAATAAATATTTCATATTATCATCTTAGTTATTATTTTGCCAATTCTCTGCTCCTCTAAATTGATAGTATTTAGAAGGAATTGGAGAAAAGGTACATGCAAGTACCGTTTACCTTACTCTGAAATAAAGTCAGCTAGCAGAAAGAACCTGAGACTTCTGGGATGATTAACAAATTGTCAGAATGGTTAGCTCTTATCATGGACAATGTTTAAAAAACAAAACAAAACAAACACAAATAACAACCCACCTATCCCAATCTCTGTCAGGTTTCTGAATACAAAGGGGTTCAAGTCGGGGAGGATGGGAAAAGCTTTGCATTTTGTATACAAACACAATGAAATCTAATATTTGCTAAAATGTTTCTAGAAAAATATCAGAAAAACCACTGAGTGGGTAGGGGTAATTCCATAGGCCACTGTATTAGCAAACAGTGTGTCCCCCTGTGCGACCAAAGAAACACCCTTCTTAGTGAATGCAAGTTACCTACAGATAGATTAGTTTTTCCAAGAAAATAGTTTATGCTTTTTGAAAGCACAGTGGTTAAAAGTGCAGTTATTCAAATTTCTCTGTAGGCAGAAACATTTCTTCAGGGTAATGTGAAGACAGATTACTATACTCACAGTACATGAAGAGTTGAAGCTTTCCATTATTATCTGAATGAGAGAAGTTTCCAAGTTAGACCTCTTCCCAGGAATACTGACAGAGTCCTGGATAACATATTAGCTGACACTCGTCCTAAATTATTTTTGTGTTAGTCAACAAAGTTTAAAAGTCCTTAATAAGTCAACAGAAGTCTTTTCCTGGAATAGCTCTAGAAATGCATTAAAAAGTAACATTTTCTCAAGTAATGCACTAATTTAAGAGATACATCAGCACCCTTGTTTGTTTTGCACTATTTAGGTGGATTATTTTATATTATACACACAGTCTATTTTATTTTGGGCCAACAATCACACCACATAAGCAAATTTAGACTCTTTTGGTTGTTCTGTTGTATAGTCAGCAAATAAATAACTCTATGCCAATATCCACTTAGTATTATCTGCCACCAATTTCTAATAGTTTTTAATACCTTAATAAGATTTGTTAAGTCCAAAGAAACCACAATCTAAGTAGCTCTACCTAATCAATAAAAATGATGGGATACAATTAGTTTTAAAAACAATTTGTTTCTAAATGACTAAGTTAATCTCAAAAACTAAATAATTTAGAAATACACAGATATTGCATGTTAGTCTTAACTGATCTGCTGACTTTATGTCTATCCTTTCTTATTTTCCATTGTAAAATAAAAATTTATCCATTATAATGGAGTAATTGTTTAGCATTTTATAAGACTTAATTATTTTCCAAATTGGTTAGGAAAAGTTTAATCAAATTTAAAGGAAGCAATGAACTCTTATTCAATATAATTTTGGTTTTTAATCCAAAAATTAGGTTCTCTATATTTCCTGAGGATATTTAATATGGGTAGATGATTTTTCTTTTATTTTTTTAAAAGATTTTATTTATTTTTAGATAGAGGGGAAGGGAGGGAGAAAGAGGGGAAGGGAAACATCAATGTATGGTTGCCTCTCGAATGCCCCCTACTGGGGACCTGGTCTGCAATCCAGGCATGTGCCCAGACTGGGAATCGAACCTGTGACCCTTTGGTTTGCAGGCCCACACTCAATCCACTGAGCCACACTCACCAGAGCTAGTAGATGATTTTTCTTTTAAGCTACTTCTTTATGACCTGTAAAGTTACTTTAGATCTTAGATTATTATTTTTTCTCTTTCTTTTTTAAATTGAATTTGTTGGGGTGACACTGGTTAATAAAACCATACAAGTTTCAAGTGTACAGCTCAATAAAACATCATCTAATGCTGATAATATCTATCAACCTTTGACAGTTAAGTTCTGGGTCATAAATAAACCTATGAAGACATAACTTCATGTCCTCCACGGTAGTTAGAGTCAGATAGCAGGTGTGTAGAAGAGGTAGATGAGGGTGTAAATCACAGTGGCAAAGGAAAGGACACATCTTTGTTACTGTTTTCCCCTATATGCCAACTCTACCATGTGTGGCTCTCCTCTGAGAGATTTTTCCACTGTGTAAACCACACAGAAAATGTTACCTTCACATTCTTACCAAAACTACAGCTTAACTGGAATAGAAACGCATACCATAGAGTTGATGATATACATTAGTGTAACAGTAGGGGGAGTCCAATTCCTTTGGAACTGCCAACCCAGTGGACTAGCTCTAGAACAAAAACTGATGTATTTAAGGAAGCTAAGAGTAAATGCAGTTCTATGCTTACCTAGATGTCATTAACTTCAAGATAGATTCTTGAACTAAAAACCAAGGTACAGAATAGTATAAACAGAATAAATATATATTTATAGAACAAATATATACAAACATGTTTTGATGCATGGAATACCTTTGGTAGGAAATCCAAGAAACTAGTAACAATGGTTGCCTCAAGGAAAGGAGTATTGGATATCTGGGTTACTGGGCCACAAATAAGACTTACTTTTCACTTGGTGACTCTTTCATAGACTTTGAATTATGTATTTTATGCATATTATTTAAAAACTTAAATTATTTAAAAAATAAAGGAAAAACACACTGCATATGGAGGTAACTACATATACTTAAATATTCTCTATTGAAGGGGAATGAAAAACAAGATAATCCATTCTTTCATTTATTGGGTCACAAAAACAATGGTGCAGTGAACACCTCAATACTTTCACTCATACTATTTTGCTAAATTATATTTGAGATTTTTTTCATATTCATAGCATATGCATTCCCAAATTTCAACTAAATCCAGAAACTACATCCTTCCTTGATTTTACATAAAGAATGAATTTTATCTGGACAAGTACTGTACCTTTAAGTAAAGATTCTCTTTAAATTTCTCACCAATACCTTTTAATTTAGCAGCACTGACTCTGGACCCTACCATATAGCAAGGAACTGTCTTGGGAGGTTTGTCTGATCTCAAACAAGATCATCACCTTGTTTACCCTTTGTGACAGCATGGATGGAGCTGGAGACTATTATGCTAGCGAAATAACCCAGGCAATGAAATACAAATTCCATATGATCTAACTCATAGCTGGAATCTAAGGAACAAAATAAAGTAATGAGCAAATAGAGGCACAGAAATAAGGAAGACTGACAGCTGTAAGAGGAGACGGGGGAGGCTGGGAGTGGTTAAAAGAAGCGAAGGAACTAGACAAAGAACATACATTCATCACCCATGGACATGAACAATGATGTGGGAATTGACTGTGGGAAGGGTGGTGACAAAGAGGAAAAATTGGGACAACTGTAATAGCATAAATAATAAAAAAATAAAAAGTTCACCTCGCCTCACATTTCTTAACAAGAATGGAGATTATTTTCTGTCAAAAGCAACTTGACCTAAATTTTAAAATTAAGGTAGACATAGAGACAAAAATAAAACAACAGAACCAGAAACATACATTAAGAGAATGATGCTCAGGAATGAATACTCCATCTTATGGTCTTTAAGGATACATTGAGTTATAACATTAATAGGGATATGTAGGATTGTGCCTCACCCCTATGAGTTCTAAAGGAAAATATCAAGTGAAAGTAAGCTATGTTGTAATACTCATATTTTAAAAGTTATGCAAACCTGAGATGATTTTAAGGCACTGAAAAGTTAAATCCAGTAGTATCTGGTGTAAGTCTCATCATTCTGTAGCTCAGAGCAAGGTTTCTCAACACAGCCCTATTGCCATTTGGGCCAAAGAAGTCTTTGCTGTGGGACAATTATGTGCACGTGTAGCATGTTTACAGCCTCCTGGGCCTCTACTCACTAGGTGTCAGTAGCATCTTCCCACTTACAACAATCAAAACTGTTTACAGACATTCATGAATGTCCCCTAGGGACAAACTGCTTTAGAGAGAAAGATACAAAAAAGCAGAATTACAAAGACAGCTTTTCTTTATGCATTTTTGTTTCCTTTAACTTGGGATCAGCCTCTGATGTGTTTTGAAATTAAACGAATTCTGCAAAGTACAAGAGAATGTGCAATATATAAATATATCAAACCCTTGGGCACTTATTAATGGAGTAAGAAATGTTAAGAAACAATTATCAAATAACCAAATGTGCTGATTTTTCAATGGTCACATACAACTGACAGCAGAAACTAAAAATTAGTGTTATTAAAAAGCACATCAACATCTTATCTAATTAACATGTTATATTTTTATCTAGATTTATCTTTATTTGACATAAGATACTAATACCTTCGAGAAGTGGAAAGACTCAAGTTAATGACAGCTCTGAGTCACAGACCTGGAACACTATGCCATGATGTGAGCAGAAAAAAAATTCATTAAAATAGCATTTCATACAAAGCGGTTAAGGTTTGGATGTCCTTGTCTTGTGGTGAGAATTCTGAAGAATCGATGGGACTGTGCAGTTTATCTGATGGCCATACACAAGTGGTGCTCTTTGATGATTATAGAGTCCTTATTACTGATTCTTGATTATCTTCATAAAAACACCAGTGTGCATGCCTTTTAGACAAATTACTAGCACAGGTTACTTACTTCCAGTGAATGCTATCCATCGAGCATATTTTGTAGCTTCTCTTCGCCAGTGGGAAGCCACCAGCAAACCACATGTTACAGTCAATGAAATGATTCCCATGATGATAAAAAACAGTGTGGTCACCCACTCTGGGGGAAGCCGAGGTGGGATGCACGTTCGGTCTCGTCCATGGATTGTTTGACACTGTCGCACAAGGCCCACAGTGAGTGCTCCTGGGGAGATGCAAAAAGTGAGAATGCTTTAGTGGGTTTGGCATATCCAGGGGATATTCCCTACCAACACCCCTTTAGTTCTTAAATCATATTCTCTCTATGTGGGTCATTCAAGCACTTAATTTCTACTGAGTCCCCCTCTCCAGCATTCTGCCGTAACTCATAAGATAGTAATACATGGTGTTAACATACAAAGTGAACTTAAAAACAAAAGACAGTTCATTTAATTATTCATTAAATACATACTTTTCTGAGTACTTGTGTCATGCATTGTTTCTACGCTCCAGGAAAATAACAATAAATGAGCAATGAGGCTCCTGTTCTTACTGGCAAAAAGAACTGGAACTTTTGTATTCCCAGAACAAAGGCTCATTATATATTATTTTATTTTGGCTGAGGAGAAAACCACTTTTCAGAAAATTGAAGGCAAACTTAAAATATGTTTAAGCATACTATTCAAGTAAAATTAAATAATGAATTAAATACTAGAACCAATATATTTTATTAATGGTAGAAGGTCTATGATATTATAAGTTCTTTTCCATTATATTCAAGAAAATGTTGGGAAAACTAGTAAATTCCCCCCATTTGGTAGTTCAACAATTTTTATACAATGTACAAGTGTTCACAATTGCCAAACCATTACTAGCATGCCTCAGCAAGAATGCATAAAGGCATTAGTGGCAGTTTTTAAACTGCCCCTTCTGCGACTCATTATTACAAACATGTTCCCACGTAAAGCTGAAGGAACCCCTTTATCAAATATGAACGAACTTGTAGAAACTTAGATAAGGTGAAAGAGTAATTATTTTATCTTCTCCACTAATAACAATTAAAATGTTACTTTTGAGTAAAAGCTGCTTATTTCCCCCTTTAAAGGACAACTGTGAATGGGAAAATTTCTGTGAAAAGTACAAGAAAAGACATTTCTGGAGCCACTGAAAACATAAGAGATTTCTGCCTCTTTTCTGGATCTTCATTATTTTCTCAGTATGAACAACAACACAGCAATTGCCTCTAACAAGGGCCTTTGTAAGCAGTAAAACTCGTAAAGGCTTTCTGGGAGGTGGCCTTGGAGAAGTCAAATGGGGGTGGGGGCGTGCCTACAGATGTGTATGGGAGTAGTGGGGCTGTAGGCAGGGGGCTTCTCTGCAACTTGCGTTTTGCCATTGATATAAAACAATGTTTTCAAAAAAAATTAAGCACAAAAATCAGTTCTGCTCTCAAAACTTGAGTTGTACGTTTTCCCCCCTTCTAATCAACTCCAACTCTTTCAGGAGAATGAAAGGACATAACTCAAGTTGTACTTTTTTATCTTAAATCACCTAACAATTAGGTCCGTCTTGTGCTGTCCGGAGGTGCAACAGCCTGCGAGTTATGGGATCATTTCCGGCAGATGTAGGGGTGGAGGAGCAGAAGTGACCAAACCTCCACATTAATGCCACATACTATCCGTCCTTCTAACTGCTGGCTTGGAGCTGAGTGACTCCATAGACCAAAGGGAAGTAAATCAGTTCAAAGTTTTTGATAATCACTAAGCCTTAAGGTATCACGGTAATTGCCTGAAACCAGAAAAGGGAAAAGGGTAAGCACCAGGGGGGTTGCAAAAATTGTTATTAAATCGAAACTAAAAAATTTCCTTAAAAAGAAAACTTGGGGGAAAGGGAGTGTCTTATATGGTAAAGCATTTTACTATAATTTTGGAAATAAAGAAGGCTTTCACAGCAGTGCTCAAGAACTCCTAACAGGAAACCACTCTTGACCATTCAGCAAAGACCTCTATCTAACAAATTACCCTCTATAGTCACTAATTACCCCATTTACAAAGGCTCTGACTGCTTTAAGAACAGACAACAGGCAACGAAAGACCCTCTGACAAAATGCAATATTGTGAATTCTGACGATAGTTGCAATTTTCTTCACAACTTAAAATACAAAGAAAATATCATTGGTAACTGAACACACTAGTGGACTTCAATTTACATTCGAGAATTATTTTTGCTGACAATATTTAAAGTTGTAGTTAGTAAATTGTAACTAAAATATTTCTCCTTCAAAATATTTTTGAGGATCTCTATGTTGCTTTTCTAACTTCCTGTTAGGGCTCAAATTTAACTTAATCTTCTGGGTCTATGAAGTGTGAAGCTTTCTGAGTAGGACCGCGTCTTTCTCCTCTCCTAACTGGCGTACCACACCATGTGAATACAAAAAGAACAAGTCTGAAAAATGAAAATTGGAGCTATGCCTTCTACAAACCAAGTGGATATAATCTGACAGACGGTCAGCTTTATAAAAAGAGTTATGCTCCTGTAGTCCTTATTACTACAAGTCAAGACCAAATATTCAGCAGGTACATTCTGGGAGAAAAGGAAGCTAATGCTAACAAACAACCAGAAGGTACACTGTATATAAGAAAATCAATTTACAAATATTTTTTAGTGTTTTTCATGTGCTCAAGATTGTTGTAATGGGCTTCCGGCCAAGATGGAGGCATAGGTAGTCGCACAGTGCCTCCTCGTGCAACCAAAACGAAGGACAACAAAAATTGAGAAACAAGAAAAAACCAGAACAGAGAGAAATGGACCAAATGGAAGTCTGACTACCATACATCCAGACCGGTAAGGAGGGGCAGAGTCGGAAGTCTACGGAGAGGGGTCAAGGGGTCCCGGCAGGAAAAAGTGGTCACTGGCAGACACAGGCGCGCAGGGTGCAGACGGCAGTTGGCAGACCCCAGAAGTGCAGGAGCGGCTGACAGACCAGTGGCCGACCCTGGGCGCGGGAGGCAACGAGCAGACCCAGTGCGCCACAGCCACACATTCGCATGAAAACAGGCAGCAACACCGACCATACAACCTAGGGACCCAGCACCACCGGGAAACAAAGCCTAGGAGCACCGACTGAAAACACCTGTGGGAATTGAGGCCAGGAGATTCTCTCAGCCTCACAGGAGGCTCCTTGGGGAAACCCACAGAGTCTGAGAAAGTACATAAGCCCACCCCCCTGGGAGCCAGCACCAGAAGGGCCCAATTTGCTTGTGGGAAGTGGCAAAGGGGACTGAAGTCCTAGAGAAAGCCAAGCAGGCGCCATTGTTCCCTCTCAGACCCTGCCCCCACATACAACATTACAACCCAGCAACTGGAGTGCTCCGCCCTGGTGAACACCTAAGGCTCCGCCGCCGGTAGGTAACACCTGCAATCAGACCAAAGGAAAATAAAAATAAAAGAGATGGCTCAAACAGAATTGAAAGCCCCAGAGCCAATTTTTTTAAGTGACCAAGAGATAGTCAACCTATCAGATGCACAGTTCAAAGCACTGGTGATCAGGATGCTCACAGAATTGGTTGACTTTGGTCATAAATTTGATGGAAAAATGCAGGCTAAAATAAGTGAAATGAAGGAAAACGCACAGGGAACCAAGAGTGATGGGAAGAAAACGGACTCAAATCAATGGAGTGGACCAGAAGGAAGAAAGGAACAACCAAACAAAAAAGAATGAAGAAACAAGAATTCAAAAAAATGAGGAGAGGCTTAGGGACCTCCAGGACATCTTTACACGTTCCAACATCCGAATTACAGGGGTACCAGAAGGGGAAGAGGAAGAACAACAAACTGAAATCATATTTGAACAGATAATAAAGGAGAACTTCCCCAATCTGGCAAGGGAAATAGACTTCTAGGAAGTCTAGGAAGCTCAGAGAGTCCCAAAGAGGTTGGACCCAAGGAAAAACACGCCAAGGCACATCATAATTACATTAGCCAAGATAAAAATGAAGGAGAGAATTCGAGAAGCAGCAAGAGATAAGGGGATAGTTACCTACAAAGGAGTTCCTATCAGACTGTCAGCTGATTTCTCGAAAGAGACCTCGCAGGCAAGAAGGGGCTAGAAAGAAGTATTCCAAGTCATGAAAGGCAAGGACCTACATCCAAGATTGCTCTATCCAGCAAAGCTTTCATTTAGAATGGAAGGGCAGATAAAGTGCTTCTCAGATAAGGCCAAGTTAAAGGAGTTCATTATCACCAAGCCCTTATTTTATGAAATGTCAAAGGGATTTACCTAAGAAAATGAAGATTAAAAATATGAACAGTAAAAAAAGACTTCAAATTCAGTTAGTAACAACCATACCTAAAACAAAAGCAAACTAAGCAAACAACTAGAACAGGAACAGAACCACAGAAATGGAGATCACATGGAGGGTTAGCAACAGGGAAGTGGGAGGAGGAGATAGGGGGAAAAGATACAGAGAATAAGTAGCATAGACAATAGGCAGAAAATAGACAGGGGGAGGGCAAGAATAGTATGGGAAATGCAGAAGCTAAAGAACTTATGACACATGGACATGAAGTAAAGGGGGGAAATGTGGGTGGGAGGGGGTAGGCAGAGTGGAGGGGAGTGAAGGGGGAAAATGGGACAACTGTAACAGCTTAATCAATAAAAAAAAAGTAAAAAAAAAAAAAAAAAGATTGTTGTAGTGGTCAGGTATCCTAAAACTAATACTGTCATAATTTCACCAAAAATAGGCTTTCTTTAATTACATTATACAAGGGCTATTACAAACAGTGGTTAGCCCATATTTTTGCTAAGACTCATTTTCTTGAGTAAGACTCTAGGTCAACATAATTTATATCATACTCACATATTTTCCATAAGTTGTCTGGGGAATGTGATCTGCAAAAGCAATTGTGCTGCTACTATTCAATCTTCTAAATTCCTGTTCTGTTAGTACCCAAACTTTCACCAGCTCTTCAAATTTCATCTTTTACCTCAAAGAATTATCTCCTGCTTATATCTTCAAATCCATTTCCTATAGTGATTTTTTTACATCCTCCAAATTCTCTGAATACATTCAGTTTGTATCATGCAACTGTACACTTGAATTTAAAATAGCTTCTTTTTGCCCCCAAAACAGAAAATAAGCTTTTCAGGAGGGAACTGAACTTTCTACTTCATTGGAAATCCCCAGGGCCTGCAGCAATGGGTGCAAAGCAGGAATTAATTAGCATTTGGTGAACCTAGACAAGAAACAAGCTAAATTTAAACTCACACTGTATTAACTACTCCTCTAAACTGTCTTAGTGTGATTTCCTGAGGCACACTAATTTTTGTTTTACCCAACAGGTCTTTTGCTTCTTGAAGAGCCAGTAATTCCATTCCCCAAACAACCAATCCATCTGTATCCTGCAGCTGTGTCCTAGGTAACCAATCCAACCAAGTAAGACTTGCACACAACAGAAAAAGAAAACCAAACTAGGAACTGTAGCATTCCTCATGTGTCTCAGTATCTCACCTGTGTATTGTAACACACAATAGGTAGTCATAATGAGTCTTACCCTGTTATGTGGGGTATCTTAACTAAAGAGGCTTTTTGGCAGTCATCTTCTATAGATCCAAACACTGTTGAAATGATTTTAGCATGGTCAGTCTGGGCAGGTCTCTTGTCATAATGAGGATGATTATAAGGTATGTATGTCACTAATACATAATAAAAGTCATGTCACGGGAAATCTAAAACACAGGGATTGTAAAGCAGAGAGGCAGACACACCCACTAGAGAGTGTCAGCAGATCATGTGTAGTAAGTGCTTGACAGCTAGCCATCAAACACAGCAGGATGACACGGTTTCTGACGAGTTGTCAATTTTTAACAGTATTGAGAATCCCTAGTACATGAGAATTCATTTTTTTCCTGCTGTTTTCAAGATTTTCTTTACGTCTTTGACTTTTGACTACGTGACTATGACATGTCTAGGTGTGGATTACTTTAAGTCTATCCTACTTGGAATTTATTGAGATTTTTCAATATGCAGATTAAAGTTTTCATCAAACCTGGAGAGATTTGGGGCATTATTATTTGTTTAAATATTATTTCTGCCCCTTTCTCTCTTTTCTCCTTCTGGGACTCCCATCATGTGTATGCTGGAATACCTGATAACATCTCATTGGTCTCTCACGCTATTTGTTTTTAAATTTCCTTCTGTTCTTCGGATAGATCATTTTGATTGACCTGTATTCAACTTTGCTGGTCCTGCCAATTTCCATTGTACTTTTCAACTCTAGAATTCCTATTTTCTTTTTATAATTACACATGATTGTCTTTATTTTTTTGGAACTTATTTCTCACAGCTGACTTTAACTCTGTCTAGCAGACCCAATGTCTGGATTTCCTCAGAGGCAGTTTCTACTGACTGCTTTTATTTTTCTGAGTGTATCAGCCATACTTTCCTGTTTCTTTATGTGCACTGAAATTTTTAGTTGATAACTGGAAATTTGAAATAATATAATGTGACAATCACTGACATCATATTCCTCCCTTTCCCAGGATTTATTGTTGTTACTATTTGTTTACTGAATTTTCTAGAATTACTTTGTAAAGTTGTATGCATTGAAGTGTGCAGCCTCTGAAGTCTCTGTTCCATTAAGTTAGTCACCAGCTAATGGCTGGAATATGATTTCTCTGAATGCTTTGAATCAATAGGTCTCTCAGCCTGTGCTGTCTGTGATTGCTGTGGTACATTTTCAATGGCCCAGCAGGCAATTTACAACTCTGCCTTAGCACTCACTTTCTGCTTGTTCAGAGCCATAAGACCAGCTAGATGTAAGAGAGGAGGGCCTTCACAGATCTTGCCTGTTGATCTGACCATTTTTGCTAGTCTTTGTATGGCATTTACAAAGGAGCAGATTTTCAGAAGTCTCTGCTCCAGTATCCCAGAAGTTAAACCCCATCAGGTCACAATTTAAATCTCATCTTTTCCATACTTGGGCAAGTAACTTAGTTTTCCCAAGCCTGCTTCAGCAGGAAAACAATGACTTACTATTTAGGTTTTTGTGAGAATGAAATAAGATAATACTTGTAAAGCAACTGGAACCGTAAGCACTGAATAACTATTACATGCTTTCAGGAAAAAAAATGATATATTTTTTGTTTTAGTTAAAAAATATATATATACACCCAGTATGGTAGTAACACAATAATTTAATGCAATAGTTACTCATGAAATTCACATTCCAAAATGCACATTTGATGGCTGCTAATAAGGCTGTTAATCATAACAAGTACTCAGGACATTACTCCCCTGCCCAACTGCTTTAGTATATCATTCAGATTGAACACCAATCACAAGGCAAGTAAACACCTTGCTGAAATAAAAGTTTTGGGAACAGATTTTATAGGAACAGCAATGCTGAAAACATTAAGATTGAAAGTGGTTTGCTAATAGAATGAAATCATAAAATGCTTTGTTATATAGTAAATAAAAAATTATCATTAAACTTCTATTTATTTTTATTTTTTCAATTACAGTTTACATTCAAACACTATTCAGTATTAGCTCCAGATGCACACAAAACAGCCAGAAAACTGTGTACCCCACAGAGTGGTTCACTTGCTGCCTCAAGTACCACCCAGCCCCATACATAGTCTTTCTTCAGTTTGATTTTCTTTTCCCTTAAGCCCTACTGGCTGTTTTATTCCTATTTCAAATACAAATACTACCAGCTATTTGTAAGTAGGACTGTAGTTCAGAGATCATATCTCATTTTACTATTGATAAATTATATCCAACACTGCTCTCCTCTATTACACTTTATTGTATTAGCCCTTACTCCATAGAATTGGCCTCGGGTCTAACCCTATAAAGACATTAAACATAAACTAACAGTAAATCTTTATTTTAAAATCTGCTTTACTGACAAGTATAATATGGTATGAGAATCTGTCCTATCACTCTCCCAATCACTGAAGCTCTCAACCTACAATGCAAAGGAAGTCATTAAAGAAAAGCTCACCACAACTTTTAAACTGTACACATAAAGTATGAAAAATACGTGGAAGGGTATTTGTCATATTGTTAACAGTGGGCTGTTCTGGTTCAGTAGGATTGCAGGGGGAGTGGGGGCCAAGGACACTTGTACTCTTTCCTCTGTCTTATCTAAGTGTAGGTAAATTCATACAATTTTGTCCTTTATTTTTAAATGTTTAGAGTATCACACATTAAATTTAAATAAAGTATACTAACCACATTTATATTACACACTCTGAAATCTTTCAACCATGCATGAATTTAACTGCACACTACTATCTAAAAGAAACTAGACAATGCCAAAGAAATTATAGTAAACTAAAGTGAATCAGTTAGAGAACTAATATTGAATTTAAATTACTATGTCTACATTTTATTTTCTTTTTTTAAAGATTTATTTTTAGAGAGGGGGAAGGGAAGAAAAAAGAGGGAGAGAAACACGGATGTATGAAATTTCAGTAGGTTGCCTCTCACACACTCCCAACCGGGCATGTGGTCTGCAATCCAGACACGTGCCCTGACTGGGAATCAAACCAGCAACCCTTCAGTCCACAGGATGATGCCAAACCCACTGAGCCACACTGGTCAGACCAACTATATCTACATTTTCTATTCCATTTCAATTAGTTTCTCATAAGAAACCTTGCAGAGGAACTCAGTAGATCATACTGGAATACTTATTTCTTCCTTGACTGATTTGACAGAAGAAATCCAAAACAAGCTTAACACTTATTTTACTTAAATGAATAGTTCCCATCTTTGTATGTAGAAGCAGCTTAAGGTGGGTGATACTAGTGAAGAGAATATATCAAACAAATTTGATAGGTCAAATTGTTTCTATGTACAGAAAACTACTGTGGAATCATGTGCAAAAATATTTTAACGAAAATGCTCCATAGCTTTCAACCAGATTCACCTATGGCAGGGGTGTCAAACTCATTTTCACCAGGGCCACATCAGCCTTGTGTTTGCCTTCAAAGGGCCGAATGTAATTTTAGAACTGTATAAATGTAACTACTCCTTAACAGTTGAATGAGAGCTCAGTGCTGCTGCTGGTTAGAAACAAGGTGATGGGCCAGATAAAAGAAGGTGGAGGGCCGGATTCAGCCCACTGGCCTTGGCAATGATCAAGAAACAAGCAGTACAGCAGACAAGAATGGTTCTCAATCATGCAAAACTCCTGGTGAAAAGCAGTCCTAAAGTTAGGGCATTTAGAGATAGAAGGGATCTAAAAGACCATCTGTACTAATCTCCCCAGTTAGGACTGGGAGAATACTGAGGCCAAGAAAGGGTACATGATAAGTCAAGAATACAAGGAAACTAACAGTGCTGGGATCAAAAACTAAACTCAGGTTTTCAATGAATCAGTCCTAAACTATTGCTACCACATACATTGACTTCCTGAACACCATTTACTGGGTAAGGAAAATGATTAGTATCCCTAAAAATACCTTTGGGAACATTCAGATTTATATCATAGCATACTTAATTACAACTTCCTAAGCACAGGTCAGTAAATCTAAGAGGAACTTTCATGGGAGGTCAAAACGTACATAAAGAGCCCTGGCTGATGTGGCTCAGTTAGTAGGGCATCATTCTACAAACAGAAAGGTTGCAGATTCAATTCTTGGTCAGGGCACATGCCTGGGTTCTGGGTTTGGTCCTTGATTGGGCTGCATGCAAGGGGCAGCTAATCAATGTTTCTTACCCTCTTTTTCTCCCTTCCTTCCCCTCAATAAATCAATAAAGGGAAAAAATTTATTTTTTAAAAATATATTTTATTGATTATGCTATTACAGTTGCCCCATTTACCCTCTTCCACCCTGCACACCCTCTCCCACCCACACCCCCTGCCTTTAGTTCATGTCCATGAGTCATCATGTAAGTTCTTTGGCTTCTACTTTTCCCATACTATTCTTACCCTCCCCCCTGTCTATTTTCTACCTACCATCTATGCTACTTATTCTTTATACCTTTTCTCCCTCTCCCCGCTCCCGCTTCCCTGTTGATAACCCTCCATGTGATCTCCAATTCTATGGTTCTGTTCCTATTCAAGTTGTTTGCTTAGTTTTTTTTGTTTTTGTTTTAGGTGTGGTTATTAATAACTGTGAGTTTGCTGTCATTTTACTATTCATTTTTTTATCTTCTTTTTCTTAGATAAATCCCTTTAACATTTCAGATAATAAGGGCTTGGTGATGATGAACTCCTTTAGCTTGACCTTATCTGGGAACCACTTTATCTGCCCTTCCATTCTAAATGAAAGCTTTGCTGGATAGAGCAATCTTGGATGTAGGTCCTTGCCTTTCATGGCTTCGAATACTTCTTTCCAGCCCCTTCTTGCCTGCAAGGCCTCTTTTGAGAAATCAGCTGACAGTCTGATGGGAACTCCTTTATAGGTAGCTGTCTCCTTTTCTCTTGCTGTTTCTAGGATTCTCTCCTTAATTTTAATCTTGGGTAATGTAATTATGATATGCCTTGGTGTGTTCCTCCTTGGGTCCAAGTTTTTGGGGACTCTCTGAGCTTCCCAGACTTCCTGGAAGTCTATTTCCTTTGCTAGATTGGGGAAGTTCTTCATTATTTTTTCAAATAAGTTTTCCACTTGTTGCTCTTCCTCTTCTCCTTCTGGTGAACCTGTAATTCGGATGTTGGAACATTTCCAGATGTCCTGGAGGTTCCTAAGCCTCTCCTCATTTTTTTGACTTCTCATTTCTTCATTCTTTTCTGATTGGATGTTTCTTCCTTCTGGTCCACATCGTCAATTTGAGTCCCAGTTTTCTTCCCATCACTATTGGTTCCCTGTAAGTTTTCCTTTATTTCACTTAGTGTAGCCTTCATTTTTCCATCTAATTTGTGACCAAATTTAACCAATTCTGTGAGCATCCTGATTACCAGTGTTTTGAACTGTATATCTGATAGGTTGGCTATCTCTTTGTCGCTAGTTGTATTTTTTCTGGACCTTTGATCTGTTCTTTTGTTTGGGTCATTATTTTTTTCTTGATGCACCTGTTACGTATAAGGGGCAGAGCCTTAGGTATGGTGGGGAGGGTAACCCACATTCCTGGGTTGTGATGCTGTGTGTGGGGGAGGGATCCAAGAGGGAACAATGGTGCTTGCTCCTCTCTGTGCTGGGTTTCAGTCACTTCTGCCACTATCCACAAGCAAATTGGGCCCTTCTGCTGCTGATTCCCATGTGGGTGGGTTTGTGTAGTTCTAGGACCCTGTAGGTCTCTCCAATGAACTCTCCTGTGAGGCTGGGAGTTTCTCTGGCTGCTGCCCCAACCCCCACAGGTGTTTTCAATCAGTGGTTTGATGCTTTATTTCGTTGTGCTGCGATCCTGGGTTTTGCAGTCCATCCCGTTCCCCAGTTTCATCTGGTTTATCTGAACGGGAATGTGGGACTGTCTGGTTTCCCAGCCACATTGCGTGCCGCACCCCATTCCACAATCTGCCACCTCACTGGGTCTGTGCCACTTTGCTGTGAGTCCTCTCCATCCCGGCTGCCTGTCTCTGCCCCTCTTACTGGTCTGGATGAATTATGTCTTCTTTAACTCCCTGGTTGTCAGACTTCCATACAGTTCAATTTTCTGTCAGTTTGGGTTTTTTTTTTTGTTATTTATTTATTTATTTAAAGTTGATCATTTATTTATTTTTAGAGAGAGAGGAGGGGAGGGAGAAAGAGAGGGAGAGAAACATCAATGCATGGTAGCCCCTCACTGGGGGACCTGGCCTGCAACCCAGGCATGTGCCCCGACTGGGAATTGAACCGGTGATCCTTTGGTTTGTAGGCCGGCACTCAATCCACTGAGCCACACCAGTCAGAGCTGTTTTTTGTTTTTAAATTGTTGTCCTTCTTTTGGTTGTGCAAGGAGGCACAGTGTGTCCACCTACACCTCCATCTTGGCCAGAAGTAAAAGAAAAAGTTTTAAATATGAGGTCTATCTGGAAAAAGTCCAACCACTGTTAATATAATGACAACTGGCAGCCAGGAGAGTGGACTGGAATGTGCATGTGTGAAATGACAACTTCACTATACTAGTCAATGTCGGTGGTAGATGCCATTGAGTGAGCATGTGTAATGTGTGGCTGTCACATACAAAATGACTGAGTGAATACCGCAGCAAATCTTCATCAAATTTTGTGTAAAGCCTGAACATTCCTTTGCAGAAACTATTCAGATGATTCAGAAGGCCACTGCTAAAGGCAGCTGGTGTTGCAGCTTCATCACAATACCCCTCAGGCATCACATCTCATGCAGAGTTTTTTGACAAAACATCAAGTCATCAGGGTGACTCAGCCCCACTACAGATTTGGTGCCCTGCAACTTCTGGCTTTTCCCAAAACTAAAAATCACCTTTGAAAGGGAAGAGGTTTCTGACCATTGATGAGATTCAGGAAAATATGACAGGGCAACTGGGATAATTCAGGGAGGTTCCAAGCTGCCTACTTTGAAGGAGACTAAGGCGTCATTGTACTATGTACAATGTTCTTCAATAAATGTCTCTATTTCTCATATTACATAGCTGGATACATGGCTGGACAGACCTTGCATGCATACACACAGAGAGACCACAGGGGGAAAGGCAGTGGATGGAGGTGGAAGAATGTAAAGGAGGATAAATGGTAATGGAAAGTAACACCACAAAAAAATTAAAATTAAAAAAATAAATTGACTATTAAAAAAAAAGAAAGAGACCATGTCTTTGGGTTTCTCTTGTCAGTTCATAGAAGTGACTTCTCTTGGTTCCACAGTCTAAAATATAGCCTCCTCCATCACCAGTCACTCTTTCTCATAAATGTTCAAGAAATAACCCATTTCCAGCTCACCCGCCTTAAAGAAATATCCCAATTTCTTTGTCTCAACAAAAGCATTCTCTACGTTGAGATCTTATTCGATACCCAAGGAACCTTGGTTGTTTATGGTCTACTCTCAAACACCACAATGAGCACTCACATTTGTCTTACTTATTTGCATAGTCCAGAAAATGTGCACCACCACCTTTTCACAAAGGAAATGTGTAGGGTAAGTCACAATAAATAAACAATTTTCCTGAGGGTATAGCAAAGTTTTCACTGTATGACAGGCTCTTCAAGTCTGTCAAAATAATGTCTTTTTCAATTACTTGATATCGCAATAGTAAATAATTCTAAATTATTTTTCTAATAAAATTTACCACCTTAATTTATGCAAGTATAGTAATATTCTGATAATCAAATTCTAAACTATTTAGTCACATGCTCATTGACCTAACTGGGTGACAACATATCATAGTGTTTAGAACTCAGGCTCTGAATGGAGATTCAGATTCCAGGTCCACTGCTTACTAGCAGTGAATTTTTAGGCAAGTTATTTAACCTCTGCATGCCTCAGTTCCCTCAATTATAAATGAAGTTAACAACAAAATGACCTCATAGTGTTGTGTGGATTAACAGAGTATGTGTAAAAGCACTTAGAACAAATGCCTGAAATAGAGTAAGAATCTCATAAATGAAGTATGTACTTTTACTTTTAGGAAGGGAACAATCACTCCAGCTGTTGTGGTTCAGTGGAACAAGTGCCAGCCTGAGAACCAAAGGGTCACTGGTTCAACTCCCAGTCAGGGCACATGCCTGGGTTGCAGGTTTGGTCCCTAGTCGGGGCCCTTACGAGAAGCAACTGATCAATATTTCTCTCTCACATCAATGTTTATTTCCCTCTCATTCTCCCTCCCTTCCCCTCTCTCTAAAAACAAATAAATCCTTTAAAAAAGAATCAGAACTTTAGAAGCTTAGGGTCCTGCAAATGTGAGGAAAGCAAGTTTAACACTGAGACAAGTGTTTTTATTGTGCCATTACCTTGGTCCATCAATTATAGAACAGGATGGACTTAACAGTGGAGAGCTTTGGAGAAAGACAAAAGTTTTTACTGACAGCTGCTATTCCATTTAATCTTTAACAAGAACTGATGTTCTCACTGTAGTTATATTTGGCTTCAGATTAAAAATGTAAGGTGATAACTCCCTCAACTTTCAACATCAGAAAATACTACCTAGTCTTTCACAGAAATACATAATCTCAATTCCCCATTAATTTGCTTATATTTGTGGTATCTGTGATATCCTAAACAAAGAGAAGGTGATCTAGGGCCACAGTCCTCAATCTTTTTTTGGCACCAGGGACTGCCTTCGTGGAAGACAATTTTTCCATAGGCTGGTTTGGGGTGATTCAAGCACCTTACATTCAAGCTCACCTCTTGCTATGTGTCCCAGTTCCTAACATGCCTGAACTGGTACTAGACCGTGGCCTGGAGGTTGGGGACCTATGGTCTAGAGAAACTGTACATTGGAGAAAGTCTCTGCTGAATTTGAGCAGCCTAGCACTATACCTTGAGATATTCCTGATTTTCCTTTCCAAGTCTAATAGGCATAATGTGCTATCCAAGCTTTCCTTCATTCAGCAAATACTAAGCACACACTCAGTGTCATACAAAATGTGGGGAGTATGAAGAAAAACACAGACATGATCCCTGTATTTCTAGAGCTCACAATATATACAAAGAGCCAAACCACACTTACAAAAAATTAAAAGCACATTACATAGCAGACGTGATCTAATGCCAAAAGAACTGTGCAGCCTAGAGAGACTAAGAAGCTGGAGAGGTACACTAATTCAATGTACAGTATTCATATAATTTTGAGTAAGAAACTTTACTTTTTAAGGTCCACTGCCCCATTTTACAAATAAAGTATTTCCTAAATGCTTCCTGATAGCTTCACAGATGTTTAATTAGCTTCACCGAGGCATAATTTAGATACAATAAAATTCACAATTTTTATGTATACAATCCAGTAAGTTTTGACAAAAGTATACAGCTATCTCAGTCATGATACGGAATCACTACCAAAAGTTCCCTTATATTTCTTTGCAATTAATCCCCTCCCCCAAGCTCCCAAGATAGATCTATTTCTACTACTATAGTTTTGCCTCTTGTAGAATTTCATATATATAGAATCATATACTGTTAACCATTATGAGTAAAGCTGCAGTACACGAATAAAACATTCATGTACTGCTCTTTGTGCAGACACACATGATGGTGTGAGCGGGCACCATCCACTCACAAAAAACAAAGGAGGAATTTGCCCACTTTTTCCTGTCTTACTGCGTGAGCTGGACATCTCATCTCATTTTCTCCTGGTCTTTGACTGGGATTTACACCATCAGCTCCTTGATTCCCAGGCTTTAGACCTGGACTTAATTACATCACTGGTTTTCCTGGTTCTCCAGCTTACAGGCTGGAGGACTTCTCAGCCTCCATGATCTAGAGAACCCTGACTAATCCATTTTTATTTTTTTTGTGTTCATGTCTATGAGTGAAAATGCTGGGTTGTATCTATAAGGAACTGCTGAACTGTTTCCTAAAGTGGCTGTACCACTTTGTAGTTCCACCAGCAATATATGAAAATTCCAGCTGCTCTCCAGTCCTCTGAGTTTTAGCCAAACTGAACTGCAGAGGTAGGTATGTAGAGATGGTTTTATTTACTTATTTATTTAAATTGTTTTTCTATTTTGAATATATTTTATTCATTATGCTATTAGTTATCTCAATTTTTCCCTTTGCCCCTCCTCCATTGGGTACCCTCATTCCCTCCAACAATCCCTTCCCCCCACAACTTTGTTCACGTCCATGGGTTGTGGATATACACGTTCTTTCTTTTCTCCATTTCCTATACTATTCTTAACATCCCCCTGTCTATTTTGTACATACCAATTATGTTTCTTATTCCCTGTACTTTCCCCCTATTCCACCTCCCAGCTGATAATCCTCCAAATGATCTCCATATCTATGATTCTGTTCCTGTTCTGGTTGTTTGCTTAGTTTGTTTTTTTTACATTTAGCTATTGATAATTGTGAATTTGTTTCCATTTTAATGTTCATCATTCTGATCTTCTTTTTCTTAAGTCCTTTTAACATTTCATGTAATAATGGCTTAGGATGATGAACTCCTTTAACTTGACCTTACCTAGGAAGCACTTTATCTGCCTTTCAATTCTAAATGATAGCTTTGCTGGATAGAGTAATTTTGGTTGCAGGTCCTTGCTTTTCATCACTTTGAACATTTCTTACCAGTCCCCCTTCTTGCCTGCCAAGTTTCTTTTGAGAAATCAGCTGACAGTCTTATGGGAACTCCTTTGTAGGTAACTCTCTGTTTTTCTCTTGATGCCTTTAAGATTTTTCTTTAACCTTTGGCATTTTAATTTTGGTGTATCTTGGTGTGGTCCTCTTTAGGTCCATATTGTTTGGGACCCTCTGTGCTTTCTGGTCTTGTATGTCTATTTCCTTCGCCAAATTATGGATGTTTTCTTTCATTATTTCTTCAAATAAGTTTTCATTTTCTTCCTCTTCTCCTTCTGGCACCCCTACAATTCAGATGTTGGTACGTTTGGAGATGTCACAGAGGCTTCTTATACTATCTTCATTTTTTTTTAAGTTCTTTTTTCTTCTTGCTTTTCTGGTTGAATGCTTATTTCTTCCTTATGTTCCAAATCATTGATTTGAATCCCAGCTTCCTGTCCGTCTCTGTTAGTTCAGTGTATGTTTTTCTTTATTTTACTTTGTATAACCTTCATTTCTTCATTTTGTGGCTGTACTCAATCATTTCTCTGAGCATCCTGATCAACAGTGTTTTGAACTCTGGATATGATAGGTTGGCCATCTCCATGTCGTTTAGTCCTTTTACCATGGTTTTGTTCTATTCTTTCATTTGGGCTATATTTCTTTGTCTTCTCAATTTGGCAGCCTCCCTGTGTTTGTTTCTATGTATTAGGTAGAGCTGCTTTGACTCCCTGTCTTTGTAGCATGGCCTATTGTAGAAAAGGCCCCTTTAAATTGGGTGGGGTGGAGCCTTAGGTAATCGTCAGGTGGGGTAACCTGCTTCACCAATTTGTGGCTCTGTGTGAGGAAAGGGCTTCTCATCACTCTTCGGACGAAGACCAATAAAAGATCCCTATCATGACCTACCAAGGTCTCTAGGATCTGGACTATGGATTTCTTCAGCTTACCTTTCACTTCGTTTCCCTTGTTTGATACTTTGGCCCCACCGATTTTCTTTAGTTCTTAAATGCACTGGATTCTTCTCACTTTAAGGACTTTTTCGTGCATGTTACTCCTTTTGCCTGCAGCACCATGTCCTGCTCATTTTCTTGCTAACCCCTGCAATTGTGTTTATTTTCATGATTTTTTAATTGTTGTTTATTGTCCCTTTTACCTGCTAGACTCTAACCTCAGTGGGGGGTCTGTGTCTATATTTACCAAATATATCCAATGCTCAGTACAGTGCCTGACATACAATATGCCCTCAATAAATACATTTTTCTGACTTTGTTGAAGCATAATTGATAAATAACATTATGTATTTTTAAGGGTACAATGTCATGATTTGATATATATTCTAAAATGATTACCACAGTCAAATTAACACTGACACCTCACACAGTGTGTGTATAAAATAGTATTTTTAAATACAAGTATAAAATACAGTATTATAAACTACAGTCACCATGCTATACATTAGATCCTCAGAACTTATTTACCTTATGATTGAAAATCCTCACCCCCTTGATCAATATCCCCCTATTTCCCCACCCCCAAGCAATCACCATTCTGTTCTGTTTCCATAAGTTCAAGATTCAAAATTGTTTTATAATATTTTTTGTTCCCACATGTAAGTGACACCATACAATATTTATCTTCCCCTGGCTGGCTTATTTCACTTAGCATAATGCCCTCCAGCTTCATTTGTGTTGTCCCAAATGCCAGGATTTCCTAACTAGTTTTTATGGCTAAATAACATTATAGTGTACACATCTACCATGTTTTCTTTATATCCATTTATGTGTCAACAGACACTTTAGTTGTTTCCATACTTAGCTACTGTGAATAATGCTGCAGTGAACATGGGAGTGCAGATATTTCTTCAAAATATTGATTTTGTTTCCTTTGGTTACTAACTCAGAAGTAGGATTGCTGGATCATATGGTAGTTCTATTTTTAATTTCTTGAGGAACCTCCATTCTGCTTTCCATAATGGCTGTACCAATTTATATTCTCACTAGGAGGATACGGGGGTGGGGGGGGTCCTTTTTATCTACATCCTCACCAACACTTGTCATCTCTTGTCTTTTTGATAACAGCTCTCCTAACAGGTGTGAGGTAGTATCTCATTGTGGTTTTGATTTGCATTTTTCTGATGATTAGGAAAAATATTGCTAAAATGTCCATCCATTCTGCCTAAAGTGATCTACAGGTTCAATGCAATCCCAACCAAACTACCAATGGTACTTTTCATAGACATAAAAAAAAATCCTAAAATATGAAAGCACAAAAGACCCCAAAGAGCCAAAGCAATCTTGAGGAAAAAAACAAAGCTGGAGGCATCACACTTTGTGAATCAAATTATATTACAAAATTATAGTTACCAAAACAGTAGAGTACTGCCATAAAAACTGACACGCAGACCAACAGAACAGAATCAAAAGCCCAGAAATAAACTCACATATATATGGTCAACTAATCTTTGACAAGGGCACTAAGAACATACAATAAGGAAAGGATAGTCCCTTCAATAAATGGTGCTGAGAAAACTGGGTGGCCACAAGCCAAAGAATGAAACTGGATCCTTACCTTATACCACTCACCAATTAACTCAAAATGGGTTAAAAATGTTAATGTAAGACCTGAAACTATAAAGCTACAAGAAGAAAACACAGGGAAAAAGCTCCTCAACAGTACTCTTGGTAATGATGTTTTAGATATGACACCAACAGCATAGGCAACAAATGCAAAAATAAAAAAATGGAGCTACATCAAACTAAAAAGCTTTTGCACAGCAAAGGAAACAATCAACAGAATGAAATCAACAATCTATGAGATGGGAGAAAATATTTGTAAACCATGTATCTGATGGATTAATATTAAAGCATATCAAGAATTCATATAACTCTGCAGCAAAAAATCACAAATAACCCAATTTAAAACAGGCAAAGTCATAAAGAGGATGCTACTGAAAAAAAGGTGAGAGGGCAAAGTACCTGAACAAATGTTTTTCCAGAAAAGATATACAAATGGCTAACTGGTACTCAACATGAAAAGGTACTCAACATGAGAGATCATGAGAGAAATGCCCTCAATAAGTATTAATTGAATGAACAGTGAATTTGTTCTATTTAATTTTTGTGCCTGTTATTGGGTTGGCCAAAGTGTGTTTAGTTTTTATGTACGATAGCTCTAGTAATGCTTAGTTTTCTTTAACTTCATTTGAAACAATTTTGTTAGACTGTATTGTGATAGCTGTCACATCAGCATGCACTTAAAAAAAAACTTATCTAGCCCTGGCTGGTGTGGCTCAGTGGATTGGACACCAGCCTATGAACTCGGACACCAGGCTATGAAATTGGCGAGAGCTCGCCAATTTGATTCCCTGTCAGGACACACGCCTAGGTTGTGGGCCAAGTTCCTGGTCAGGGACATTTAAGAGGCAACTGATCAATGTATCTCTCATACATCGATGTTTCTCTCCTTTTCTCCCTCCTATCCCCTCTCTCTAAAAATAAATAATAATAAATTTTAAAAAAACATCAAATTGGTGAATTTTTGAGCAGCCACTTTAATAATGAAGATGAAAGAACACATCAACATTTTCAGTGAATTATGCTTTATTATTTCAAGAAACATAAAAATGCAACTGAAACATTAAAAAAAAGGTTTGTGCAGTGTATGGAGAAGGCACTGTGACTGATTGAACATGTCAAAGTGGTTTGGAAGTTTCTTGGGACTACTGACATCGTGGCCAAATAATTCTTAGTTGTGGGGCTGCTTTATGCATTGGAAGGTGTTTATCAGCACCCCTAATCTCCACCAACAGTGGGAGATAGCAAACATACTCAAAATATCCAAATCAATAAAGTTATTGATGAAAATGAAAAAAATGTGTCTTTTATTTTATGGAAAAAACTAAACAGACTTTTTGGCCAACCCCATATTTAATAACCTATATTTTATTACAGTTTTTTCTCCCTCCAAAATAAAAGATAAATAAGGCAGTAGTTAATTATTTGTTATTTGAAGCAGAGAACATTTAAATACTAGTTTTCTTAGGCTGCTAACACTATCTAGTTAATTCTCTACCTTTTTGAGAAGAGGCAAATTAGGAAAATAAGGAGAAATTAGCATTTGTTTCAATATGCCAGCAAAACATATTACATTTTAGTGATATATCCACATAATAATTAGCAATCCTGAATAAAACTGGACCCAGCAATACATTAAAAATATCATACACGGTGATTAAGTGAAATTTATTCTGGGGGTGCAAGGTTGGTACGATATCTGCAAATCAATTAACATGATTACGATATAAACCAAATGAAGGCTAAAAAGTATATGATCATGTCAACAGATACAGAAATAGCATTTGATAAAATCAAGCACCCATTTATGATAAAAACTCTCAGCAAAGTGGGAATAGAGGGAACATATGTCAACATAATAAAGGCCACAGATGACAAACCCACAACCAACATCATACTCAATGAACAAAAACTAAAAGCATTTCCCTTAAAACCAAGAATAAGACAGGGGCATCTGCTTTCATCACTCTTATTCAACACAGTACTAGAAGTGCTAGTCACAGCAATTAGACAAGGAGAAGAAATAAAAGCCATCCAAATTGGAAAGGAAGAAGTAAAACCGTCACTATTTGCAGGTGACATGATACTATATATAAAGAACTCTAAAGATTCCACCAAAAAAACTACTAGAACTGATAAATTGGTTGCATTTTTATACAATAATAATGAGCTATCAGAAAGGGAAATTAAGAAAACAATCTCATTTACAACTGCATAAAAAAAACCCCTTAGGAATACATGTAATGAAGTAGTTAAAAGACCTTTACTTGGAAAATTGTAAGACAAGAAAGAAACTCAAGAAGATACAAGTAAAAGCATATACTGTGCTCATGAACAGAAAGAATTAACATCATTAAAATGTCCATAATACCCAAAGCAATTTATAGATTCGATGCAATCTCTATAAAAATACCAATGACATATTTCACAGAACTAGAACAAGTATTTCAAAAATTTATATGGAACCACAAAAGATCCCAAATAGCAATGCAATCTTAAGAAAGAAGAAAAAAGTTGGAGGAATCACACTACCTGATACCAAATTATACCACAAGGTCATAGTAATCAAAACAGCATGGTACGGGCATAAACATAGACACGTAGGTCAATGAAACAGAATATAGTGCCCAGAAA
The DNA here is from genome assembly GCA_004024845.1 of Tonatia bakeri. Classification (NCBI taxonomy): domain Eukaryota; kingdom Metazoa; phylum Chordata; class Mammalia; order Chiroptera; family Phyllostomidae; genus Tonatia; species Tonatia bakeri. The sequence goes on along the minus strand of PVIA01007648.1, from coordinate 26,236 downwards.
TGAACCCACACCTTGATGGTCAATTAATACTTGACAAAGGCAAGAACATATAATGGGGTAAAGACAGCCTATTCAACAAATGGTACTGGGAAAATGGGACAAAAATGTGTGGAAAAAAAAAATGAAATCAGACTACCTTCTTATATCACACACAAGAATAAACTCAAAATTGATTAAAGAATTAAATGTAAGACTCAAAACTGTAAAAATCCTGGAAGAAAACATAAATAGTAAAATCTTGGACATTGTTCATAGCAATATTTTTTCTGATATATCTCCTTAGGCAAGGGAAACAAAATAAAAAATAAGAAATTGGATGTACATCAAACTAGAAAGTTTTTGCACAGCAAAGGAAACTACCAACAAAATGAAAAGACAACCCACTGAATGGGAGAACATATTTGCCAGTGATACATCTGGTAAGGGGTTAATACCCAAAATTTATAAAGAACTTAGAAAACCCAACACCAAAATAGCAAACAACCCAAGTGAAAAAATGGGCAAAGAACCTGAATAGACACTTCTCCAAAGAGGACACATAGCTGGCCAACAGACATGAAAAGATGCTTTATGTCACCAACCATCAGAGAAATGCAAATTAAAACCACAACGAGATACCATCTTACACATATCAGAATGGCTACCATCAATAAAGCAACAAACAACAAGTGACAGCAAGGATGTGGAAAAGGGGAACCCTGTGCACTGTTAGTGGGGTTGCAGACTAGTATAACTACTGTGGAAAACAATACGTAATTTCCTCACAAGATTAAAAATGGAACGGCCTTATGAACTAGGAATTCCACTTCTGGGAACATACCAGAAGAAACCCAAAACACTGATTCAAAGGAATATATGCACCCCTATGTTAATTGCAACGTTATTTACAACAGCCAAGATTTGGAAACAGCCCAAGTGCCCATCAGTAAGATGAATGGATAAAAAAGCTTGGTACATTTACACAATGATATACTACTCAGCTGTAAAAAAGAAGGAAATCTTTCTTACCTTTTGCAACAGCATAGATGGACCTGGGCAGTATTAAGCTAAGCAAAATAAGCTAGTCAGAGAATAACAAATTCATATGATCTCACTTATACGTGTAATGTAATGAGCAAAACAAACAAAATAGAAACAGACTCTGCCCTGGCTGGTGTAGCTCAGTGGATTGAGCGCGGGCTGCGAACCAGGCATCGCAGGTTTAATTCCTAGTCAGGGCACATGCCTAGGTTGCAGGCCATGTCTCCCAGCAACCACACATTGATGTTTCTCTCCCTCCCTCTCCCTCTCTCTCCCTCTCTCTCCCTCCCTTCCCTCTCTAAAAAATAAATAAAATCTTAAAAAAAAAAGAAATGGACTCATAGATACAGAAAACAAACTGACAGCTGTCAGAGAGGAGGAGAGATGGGGAGCTGGTGAAAAAGGTGAAGGAATTAAACAAAAAAGGGACCCCCCCAAAAAAAAACCAACAACAAGCCTCATAGACATAGACAACAGCATGATGATTTCAAAAGGGACAGAGGGGTGGGGGAGGTAAAAGAGAGTAAAGGTGGGTAAATGGTTACAAAAAGAGACCTGACTTTGGATGGTGAACACACAATACAATATACAGATAATGTATTATATAATAGAATTGTACACTTGAAACCAATATAATTTTATTAACTAATGTTATCCCAATAAATTCAATAAAAATTTAAAATATAAAGAAAAAGAAATCCTGTTTTCATTTACTTCATGGACTAAAGGCATCCCTAGAATAGAATCTGAAATCCATCTTGAGCATGTCCAGCTAACTGTCAGCTGAGAGGTGTCTTGGGAAATATACTGATTCCTGGGATATTTACAGTGAAATATTAATACAGAAAAACCCCAAAATTCCTTCTGTCTGTCTAACTTAAAAGGAGAAGGAGAAGGAAGCTGCAATCGAGACTTGAAAAAAATGAGAATCAACAATGTCTCAACTCAGGGCCTCAGTGGCAAGTGCTAGTGTAATATAGATAATGTACCCCCCAAATAGGTCACATTTGTGAGTCTGATGGCTTTAGAAATAAAACTAGACAAGCCTACTACTTAAGAGGAGTGGACTACTAAGCAAAGCTACAAGGTTCAGCATGGGGTATACAACCTTACTTTTGTTACCTTTTTTTTTTTTTTTAAACGGTGTGGACATTTTTTTTTTTTTTAAGATTTTATTTATTTATTTTTAGAGAGGGAAGGGAGAGGGAGAGAGAGAGAGAGAAACATCAATGTGTGGTTGCTGGGGGACATGGCCTGCAACCTAGGCATGTGCCCTGACTGGGAATCGCACCTGCGATGCCTGGTTCGCAGCCCGAGCTCAATCCACTGAGCTACGCCAGCCAGGGCTTACTTTTGTTACCTTTATAAAGGGAATACTATCCCTAATTCCCAAACTAGTTCTTTTAGGTTTACTGCTCTTTTTGTACTATGGTGTGGAGAATATCAGCAAACATTAAGATTTTGGCATGATGCAACAACACACTTTGTAATGTTCAATTCAATTCAATAAGGCAGCCTAACTCAGACTAAGATTAGTGAAAGATGCAGGCACATAAGAAAGTCATGAAAGAAAGTTAGTTCTTTACCACCTTGAAGTGCAGGCTAAGTGTTAAGGTTTTAGAATTTCCAATTTCTGTTAGGATCATTACCTATTGACTCATTTTCTGTTATAAGACCTGATATAGGACAGAAATTTTGTGATCTCAGTGCCAAGGATCACTCTTCTTCAAAAAGCTTATTTGCAATAAAGACTGGATGATATCATCTGATTTTTCAAGATAAAACCACATTCTTCCCAAGCAGCCCCTGGTCAATAACTGAACACAAGGGAGTTCTAGGATCTAGTTACTTCTGCCCAATATGATACTACTCTCCTAAGAGGCCATCTTTCCTCCAGGGTGCCCCACTGAACTGGCAGGGGGCTCTGCCAGGTCTGTATCAGGATCTAACCACATTCCTGTCCTTTAGCTTCTGTCCCCTTGTCTTTCACAGGCACTAACTCTCAAACATCACTTGCAGTTCTAACAGGTAATCCAACTGACACAAATGCCTTTCTAACAAAATTTAAAGTACATATACCCTACTGCCCAGTAATGTCGTTTTTATATATGTAAACCAGAGAAAATCCTATATATATGGCTAAAAAACAGTACAAAGATCTTCACTACAGTATTACTTACAATAGTGAAAAAACCTAAGTATCAATAGAAGAATGGTTAAGTAAATTACAGTACATATATACCACAGAATACTAAAAAGAATGAGATAATTCTGTGCCTAATGATATAGAAAGATCTCCCAGACATTGTGAGAAAAAAGCAGACTGCAGAACAATGTATATCATGAGATTCATTTATTTAAAAATATACAGGACCTGGTAGAAGTAATGCCTGTTAGAGTGTGGTTGGTAGGGTGTAGTAATTTATAGTTTTAAACATTTCACCTAAAATGTCATACGGTGTGCTTGAGTGTGATATTGTTTTGTTACAGAATCATGTGCTTATGATTTTGTAAAAACAGATTTTGTAATAAAAAGGGGCATTATTTGTGCCAGACCTTGTATATATTTATGTAAATATACATATATGTAAATGCACAGGAAACTAAGAGTAGGTACTTCTGGAAAGGATGAAGTGGGGGGGTGGGAAAGGTAGAGATGGACAATAAGTCCTACATTTTTACTTTTCATTTTAAAATTTAGAATGCATTCATATACAGTTGATCCTCATTATTTGCAGACTCCATATCTGCAAATAGAACCAATCACTACAGATTAACTGTAACCCCCAAATCATTAGTTGGGGCACTTTGGTGGTCATTTGTGGACACAATGCATGTGCATGCGGAGTGACAAAAAATCTGAGTATGACACACACATTTCTGGCTGAAGTCAAACCAGGTGACACTCTGCCTTGTTTCAACTCCCCTACAGTAAATAAGTATCCTTTCTGTGGTCTGTTTATGCATTACTTTTTGCATTTTTGTGCTTTTTGCTGGTGATGTCCCTGTTTCAAATGGCCTCCAAGTGTAGTGCTGAAGTGTTGTCTAGTGTCCTAACTGCAAGAAAGCTGTGTGATATGCCTTCCAGGGAAAGTATGTGTGGGAGATAAGCTTTGTTCAGGCAAGAGTTATAGTGCTATTGACACTATATTATATTATTATTATATAATATTAGTATGTATTAATATATCATTGATTCAGTGGTAATGAAACAACAATATATATTAAATAAGGTGTCTTTAAACAGAAATGCGTAAGACTAAGTTATGTATTGACTGGCTGACAAAATGTGACCAGGGGCTGGTAGAAACCAAAAGCCACATATTTGCTCTTGGGGCAATAGTGTAGTCAGTATTTACTAATCCAGTATTCATAAAGACTTTATAGAACTTAACTACCACATAAGAATCAAGTGTATTATTCCAAGTTTTTTTTAAAAAAGAGCAAGAGCTATGTTAGCCAGCGTCCTTTAAAAAACAGAGCAGTAAGCCCTAACCAGTGTGCCTCAGTTGGATGGTGTATCATACCATGTACTGAAAGGTCATGGATTCCATCCCTGATCAGGGCACATGCTTAGGTTGTGAGTCTGGTCCCTGGTCAGGATACAAACGAGAGCCAACCAATCCATGTTTCTCTCTTGCATGGGTGTTTCTCTCTCTCTCCTCCTCTCCCTTCCTCTCTGTAAAATCAATAAATGTATCCTTGGGCAAGGATTAAAAAATTTTTTTTGAAAAGAGCAATAAAGTCATCAATAGGGGTTTAAAGTGTCCTTTTAACTCTCATGTGCACACAAATCCTACATCCCTCAGCTGTCTACTTTTCATGGTGATGATACAGCTGTTTGAACTTTTCTTAACTCAAAATTTTTTTCACAGGTCTCCCTCCCCTAAAGGAATTAAAGAAGTCAAAATGAGTTACTACTAACACTCATGTTGATCCAAAAAGATTTAAGATTTCCATAAATGATCCACAGGGATGACAGCCACTAGCCATGTGCGGCTTATAGTACTGGAAATAGATCAGTTATAAGAAAAAATGTTTTGAGAAACACTACGTAAAGTTTTTCAAATTTACTGTCACTCTTTTATCATAGGAAATCTTTTAAAGAAATGCACAGAGCAGAAACATTTTTATTTTCAGGATCAAGTAATTAATTAGTCATTTTTATCAGTTCCTGAATATTTTTACTACCCATCAGGGCCCATAGACAATACAATACATATTATTTATAAGCAACCTAGCCCAACTATTGCCCTTCTTATGCCTCTCTCACTCTGGGAAAGTGACAGCAGAAAACACATTGCATTTTTTCTAAAATACCCAAATTTCATGCTATGAATTAACTACAAACATATTAGAACCTTTACTGTGTATAACAGCCTTTAGAGACAAGCTCATTCTTTCCATTCACTCAGTTACATTACTGCTATTAAACATAAGCTCATCAGATGATGCAGAATAACTTGCAAGCTGCTTGGAAAGTTATCCTTAACATGAGGATCAAAGGCAGCACAGAATAGTGGTTAAGAGCATAGTAAACTACAGAGCAGGTCTGAACGGTATTCTGTAACTTTGGGGAAATGTGCCTCACTTCCTTCTTATGTAAAATGGGGATAATAAAGAAGACCTACCTCATAGGGTTGTTGGTAAGATTAAGTGAGTTTAGTTTTGCAGAAACTCTTGCCTGGCTTAAAAAGTTAGTTACTGTCACTATTAATATTGGGGAGGCACGACAACAATACAAACAAAATACACTGGCTATCTACTGTGGGGCACAGGTAATTAAACTACCACATATTCTTTCAGTGGGTTGTATTCTTTACAACTACTTTCTATACTATTTTAATACACTTGACATATCACAATTTTTCAAACTTACCTAAATTGACCTTATATTTGAAACAATTCCCCTTATAAGTTCAACTTTCAGTACATACAACCATCTAGACTTTTATCAGATTCTGTACCTGAGACCTAAAAACAACAAACAACCTAACTTTACTCTGTGGCAGGGAAGAAGAAACTGTTTGGTCTTGAATCAAGACATAATTATGAATTCTTCTAAACAGAATAGCAGGAGTAATGTATGCTGGTCCTGTCTGAATTTTTATTGATGAATTTTAATTTTCAGAAAACATTAGGCTTTCCCAGGTAACTCCTGGGATATCTAGCATGATGGCTGGAATAAATACTCAGTAAATATCAATTGATAAAGAATAGGAAGATGAAAGAAGTATTTGAAAACAGTCTGAAAAGAGGTAAGCATCCACGAGAGTAATGTAAATATACATATTTAAGGAAAAACAATCCCTCTATTTATGTCATATGATAGCAAAGCAGGAATGCAAATATATTGCTGTAGCTATAAGACAAAGTCTGGGTACCAGTAAACACAAACAGAAAACTTTAAATTCCTTCTATGCATAACTTATTTATCCTCATAAAAAATGTGCACGTCTTTGTGTTATCCTAGGAATCTAAAGGCCTCAAGGTCTAAGAGAGTTAGAAGAAGAGGTCATAGGAACAAATGAAGAACTTCTCATTTAATAAATTCCCAATGCTGCATTTCTTTAATTATTTATACTGGGCAATACATTGTTTCCAATTAGATATTACTGAGTAACCAATAGTCCTGTTATTTTATTTTATATATAAGGAAGATAATTGGCTGGACCATACCCTACCCACGCAGCATGGTGTTGTAAGGAACAGGAGTGTGAAATGAGGGAGGTGGGTTTGACTTCCAGCACTCCAGGTTCCTTGCACTATGATTTTGGCAATCAGGGCAACTGAGGCATCTGAGCCTCTGTTTCCTCATTTGTAAACAGAGCTGTTCTATTATGTATCTTAGAGTTGAAAGTATTAAGATATGTGTAGAATAAACAGCATAGTGTTAAGTATTCCTTCCCACTTAGTTCTGACTGACTTCTACTTAATAAAACCTGGAGAAAACTAAACAGGTTGGCTTCCTTTACCCTAGTGCAGGGTCCTGAATCCACCTGGTGGTACCTTCTGATGCTAGATGAAAGTAAATGCCCTCCACAGGGCTGGGCTTAGAAACACCAATCTGTAAAATGATGGGAAGCACCATGTGAATTGTGATGAAAATCCATAAGAACTTGAAAAGTATGAAGAGAACAAATGTAAGTATCTCCTACCAAAACACAGGAAGTATTCTTTTGAGTTGAAAGTTGGGTAGATTTTAAATACTTTATACAGGTATTCCACGAAGTAGGGCAGGCTAAGAGCATCAAAAGGGGTTTCAAGTAAATGTATACATGATAGAGCTATGATGAATCAACAAGAGAAGATACATGTTTTCAGGACCATTCCTCATGTTGAAAAATGTCTGGGAACTGCTCACTGGTTTGCCAGTCACACCACCTAACTTAATAAAGGCCTAATATGCTCAGCACTGTATCTGCAGCAATCCCCACAGCAACTATTTCAGAACTTTTCACATCCTAAATTCTCTTGTGTCATCCTGGAGTAGATAACCTTTCTTCCCACTTAAAGGGAAAAATCAAAATCTTGCAAATGAAGTGACCTCATCTGTACCTGAAAAATCTAAGGCTCAGTTCATCATCTCAAAATCTCTCTGTACCATCCTTCCTATTTGTTTTTAAAAAGATGACCTCTTTCCAAAGCATAATCCTTACTCTTCATTTTAAAAAATCTAATTCCCTTTCCACTCTTTTCTTCAATTATCCCCTGGACCAGTGTTGGGAATGTGGTCTTATATTTACCATATTTTGCCATGTATAATGCATAGTTTTATACCTACATTTTTGAAGGAAAAATAAGGGTGCACATATACATGGGTATAATGATGATATACCATGGCCATCCCATGTATAATGTGCACCAAAACGTGGGTGCACATTATACACAGCAAAATACGGTAAATACTATACATCAGAATCTCCTGTATGTGTGTATGTGATGGGAAAGGAGGGAGTACTTCTTTAACAATGCTGATATCTATGCCCTGGTCAGGTACCTGTTGGTTAAAGCATTGCCCTCACTGCTTCTTTTCCATTGGCTCTTTCTTTCATTACCCACTCATTCCTCACACCTTTGTCACCTGACTTTCCATCGCTCTACGTAAATTGTTCTTTCAAGATCATTCTTGTCCTCAGTCTCTAAACCCAAAGGTCTTTTCAGTCCTCATTTTCTTCAGCTTTTCTGAAGTATGTAACATTGGTAGCCATTTCCTTCTTTGGTATTCTGAAACCACACTCCTGCTCTGGGGCTGCCTCTTCCATTTAGTTGGTGCTTTCCCCTTAAATGTTATAAGTCTGAAGGCTCTTTATTTTTTCCTGAATTTTAACCTCATCCTCCACCTGCCTGGGGTCCTATTGCTACTTTAAATACACAATATTGATAAAATATTGTGTATATTGGCAATATTGATAAAAAGGAAACAAGCTTGCCTAAGGGCACACAGCTAATAACTGATGGGATTGGGTCACAAATAATAATAGACACTGCTATTTATAAACATTTATTAGGTGCCAATCTATGTGTTAAGGGACTCGTTTGTCTCATTTAATCCTCATCACTGAAAGAGACAGGTATGTCAAAACAGGATAAAAACAGATCTGACTTCAAAATCTGTTAGACCACTGTTTAGTTCATTCATGGCTCTTTCATCTATGTCACATGAGGCAAATTCCAGTCCTGGATCAGCACAATGGTCTCCTTTTCCTACATCTCTATCCAGGCTACTGAACTGAGCTAGAAAAAATACATACACATAAACTGGGATTATTTTTTAAAAATGTATGCCTAACAGCCAAACTAGGTCCTCATTACAAGCTAGAAATTTTTTATTTTCCTACCCAGCTCTCTCTACCAATCTCTATAGCAGCTATCTCAACTTTTCCAGTCTCCTCAAAAACTTCCTACCTTATCACCCCATTTTTCACTCCTAACAAATAACTCCATCTGTTATCTCAACGAGAAAATGTAAGTCATTAGAAGTAAGTTCTCTCATCTTTCTACCACCATATCTATAAACCAGCTTAACCTGCTTCATCTGTAATTCCTTTCTTGTTACAAAGGAAAATGGATCTTGCCGCCTGTTGAAGTTTATCCCTTTGCTATGCTCTATCTACCACTGTTTGGTATCACCAGGGTACATGCTGAATCAAGAATTCCTTCTTTTGGTGCACTTGAACCCTTCATTTCTACTGACTCATTACCAACTCTTTTCTATCTATTGTAAAAATGACCCACCCTAGACCCCACATTCTTCTCTAGTTAACTAACCACGCTCTACCTTCCACAGGCAAAATTCTATCTCTACTGCTGTTACTTCACCTACTAGTCATTTCTAAGCCTACTGCAAATGAGGCTCCTACCCACACACTCCACTAAATCTTCTCTCACTGAGATTACTAACAATCTCTTTAAAACCAATATACTTTTCAATTTCATCTTACTTCCTCTTTGATAACACTGCTGACCACCTTTTCCTTCTTGAAGACATTTTCTCCCCATGGCTTCCTCAGTATCAAGTTTTCCTTTGGTTTCTTAAGTCTAGCTCCTTCTTAGCCTCCTAAAAATGTTGATATTCAGGATTCTGCCTCAGGTTCCACTATTCCTGCCCCCTCACTCTTTGTACACTTCCTGGGAAATACCATCCCTACCCACAGCTTCTAAGATAAATGATATGCTAAGGACTATTCTGTATCTTCAGTACCAATCTGATTTATGAGTTTCAGATTTATAAATTTAACTGCCTAGTAGGCACGGTCTCTGGTTTGACAACTTCTTCAAATTCAAAAATATTAAAATTGGGATTAATATTAAAATAGCCCCCTAATGAATGCTCTCACAATCAAATCCAAGGTATTCACATACCTTAAAAAGGTTCTTCAGAACAGTTTGGCAGTTTAAAAAAAATTTTTTAATTTACTGACTATTAATCTGAATAGTTTCTGTAGAGGAACCTTTAAGCTTAATGCATAATTTGATGCAGATTCATTGCTCTACTTGCTCAGTCATTTTGAATGAAATGGCCACACAGTACATAGGTTGACTCAACATCTACCACCTCCACTGATGAGTACACAGTGAAGTCTTCATTGTTCATGCATGTGCATTCTAGTCCACTCTCCTTGGCTGCCAGGTTATATCGATGTCACGCAAACCATCCTCATTATATTAACAATGGCTGGACTTTTTCCAGACAGACTACACACAAGCACACGCGTGCACACGGACATATATACATATATATACAAACACACACTAAAAAGATAAAAAATACAGTTAAAAAAAAGAACAAACATTAGAAGCAGATTCTGATATAGCAGAGACACTGGAATTGTTAGACTGGGAATTTAAAGCAACTATGATTAATATGCTAAGGGCTCTAATGAAAAAAGTGGACAACATGTAAAAACAGAGAAGCAGTATAAGCAGAGAGATGAAAACTCTAAAAATCAAAGGAAATGCTAAAAATCAAAGACATTTTAACATAAATGAAGAATGTCTTCAATTGGCTCATCAACACACTAGGCACAACTGCACGAAGAATCAGTGCACTTGAAGAAATGTCAACAGAAACTTCCAAAACTAAAATGTAAGAGAAAAAAGAATGAAAAAGACAGAACAGGATATCCAAGGACTGGAGGACAACTGTAATACCAAAAGGGGAAGAAAGAGAAAAAGGAACAGAAGACCTATTTGAGGCAATAATGACTGAAAACTTTCTGAAATTAATGACAGGCATCAACCACAGATCCAGGAAGTTCAGGACACCAAGTAGGGTAAGTACCAAAAAAATACATGTAGGCATATTATATCATATTCAAACTGAAGAAAATCAAAGAGAAAGAAAAAATATTTTAAAAAAGCCAGAGTGGGGTGGGTGGAGAAAGAAAGGAAGGAAGAAAGAAAGAAAAAGAAAAACCTTATCTACAGAGGAGGCAAGGATAAAAATCATACCAGACACCATACAAAAAGTGAATGGAATGAAAATATTTAAAGTGTTGAAAGAAAAAACTACACCAGGTAGAAATCTGTTTCCGGTAAAATTATTCTTTAAAGGTGAAGAGAAAAAATAAAGACTTTAAAAGAAAACTGAGAGAATTTTTCACCAGTAGACTTGCCTTGAAAGAATTATTAAAAGAATTTCTTCAGAAAGAAGGAAATTATGTAAGTCAGAAATTTGGATCTACATAAAGAAAGGAAGAGCATCAAGGAAGGAATACATGAAGGTAAAATACAACCCTTTGTTTTTCTTATTGATAATTAATCCAATAGACGATAGCTGAAAATAGCAACAATTTATTCAGTGACTACAGTTTATGCAGCAGCACTGTTATAAGGAATGACTGGGAGGAACTGGGAATTAAATAATCACTGCAATAAGGCAGCTGCACTACCTATGAAATGGCATAGTGTAATTTGAATGAGGATTTTGATTAACTGTAAAGGTATACTGCAAAGTCAATATCAACCACTAAAAATGTTTTTTAAAGTACAATACATAAACACTGAACATTAACAAATGCTGAAATTAATGAAGATTTAACTGAATGGTAAGACTTTCCATACTCATGGATTGGAAGACTTAGACAGTACTTCCCAAATTGATCTACAGATTATTTGTGATCCTATCAAAAACCTCTGGTGGTTTTGTTGCAGAAATTGACAAGCTGATCCTGAAGTTCACATGGGAATACAAGAACTCAAATAGCCACAAAAACCTTGAAAAAGAACAAAGCTGGAAGACTTTTGCTTCTTGACTTCAAAACCTACTATAAAGCTATAGCAATCAAGATAGTATAGCAATAGCAAAGGACAGGCATATAGATCAATAAACCCTTACATTTATGATTAGTTTACTTTCAATAAGGGTGCCAAGACTATTCATTTGGAAAAGAATAGTCTTTTCCAACAAGCAGTGGTGGGACAATTGGATATTCACATGTGAGATAATTAATTTGGACCCTTACTTCACAGTTTATACAAAAATTACCTCAAAAATGGGCAAGAGGTCTAAATTGTAAGAGCTAAAACTCCTAAAAGAAAACGTAATTGATCTGAAGATGGTGGCGAGATAGGTGGGAGTAGAGCCCAATTCTCCTTGTGCCCAGCTGAAACACGTAGCCGATCTTCTGAGGAACAGAGTGAACAGACAATGGAGTCCCAGCTTATATGAAGTTTGAAGGCCAAAAATTGTAGAGGACATTGAAAAACAGATGGTGAGGAGATTGCGCTGGGATGGTAAGGTCCCTGCGATCTGCGCAGGGACCAGGGCTGCTGCGGACCCTGGCCCTTCACCTGCGGCAGAATATGGGGAGGAGAGTGAGATCACCAGTTCACTCCCCTACCAGAGCAGGGAGGGCACCTGGTCACAGGAGGGACCTGGATACTGGAAGTCGCTGGGAGGAATGGAGATGAAGTGGGAGACACACAGAGGTGGTGTGCAACCGCTCATAATGTGGACACCGGCTAGGTCATTACCAGAGAAACTGGGGAGCTGGGCAACACCTGGAGAAGGAAGAAGAGTTGGGTTATGTCAGACCCTGACCTGGATAGTCTCCAGTCTGGTTAGAAAGTTGGACAGTGTGAAAATCCGGGTGCTTCTTAAGAATGGTGGGCTTAAACAGGAGGCTTTTACTCAAGAAAAAGTCTCTCAGCCACTTTTTAAAGGAACTCTGGTGCAGTGGCTGGCAGGCTTGCACTTCTAACCCAGCAGCTGATTTGCCCAAAGGTTGATTTGAGCCACTTATCTGTGCTTGACTCTGGCTGGCTGTCAGACCAGCAGCTGAGTCGTACTACTTGCCAGGAGGCTGGCTAGTGCCATACACCCTGCAGCTGACTGGTGCTGCTTGCCCAGCAGTGGGCTCCAGCCATGGTGGGCTCGTAAAGAACAAGGAGGAGGCACACTGCACAGATCTTGGCACAACTGGTGGATTAAAGGTGCAGGCCTGGCACAAATGGACAGTGGGGCCCAACAGCTCATGGAGGACCTGGGCTGGAGGCTGGGAAACTACTAACATTGCTGCCCAGACCTGGCCCCCATCCTCACAAAACCATAAGAAACAATAAAATCAAAGCCCAGCCCCCCTCTTCCTGTGGCATCCAGAAGGACAAGCGGAACTTGCTCAGCTGGTTTAAAGTCAGCAGGAGGCTTACTTTTCTTTCCTCTCTCTCTTTTTTTTCTTCCCCAAAGTAGGACAATCAGACCTGGAGTTGGGAAAGGGCCAGGGGCAGATCCAAAGAGGGAGCACAAGGCTAACCCCAACAACTGAGAAACAAATTTCACTTTGCTGTCCCATAGAACTGGCATTTTATTGTTTATTTCTATTATTACTATTTTTTCATTTCTTTACTTTTACTACTATGTTTTATTTCTCTCTGTTTTGTTTTCTTCCTTTTATTTCTCTGTTTAATTGCATTGTTTGACTGGTTTTCTTTATTCTCTCTTTCATAGAGTATTTTTAATTTTCCATCTTTAACTTCACTTGTGTTCCACTAGCACAGTACTCTAGGTCCTGTACTTTCTATTCTTGTTAATCAGATCACATAGATTCTGTCATATGATTGTTGCTCCATTACTATTGTAAATAATTGCTGTTCCATACAATTGTAAATACTACCTAAGACCCCTCCTGGATGTTAGCTTACTTCACTGTTTCCTGAACTTTATTACTGCTGTGCTTAACTCTATTCCCTTGTATACTACACCTATTTTCTATCCTTTACTCTCACTTTGTGTCATAATCTGACCTCCCACAAGCTCACTTCTTTCTAGATCCAATTCACGATCCTTCTCCCCTTGACAAGAGTCTTATCTTTTTTCCACCCTTTCTAAAAAGTGGCTACTAAATGAAATATCATGGTTAACAATATACATATCTCAAGGATCTGCTATCTCTTCTCTATGGGTTGGTACTTTAAATACCATAGAATACACTCCCACTTTCTTAAACCATTTTGCCTCCCCCCTCCAACTGATCACAAAAGAGTAGGTAAAAGCTGTGAACACCAGTATTCCTGCTAGAAAAGGAAATACACCAAAAAAGGAACCACCAACAGACAACAATAGAAGGTAAAGGAAGGAGTTGAAGCCACACTAACCTCCAACCAGTACCAATCTGGAAATGCAACTAAATGGTGGAGAAATTACCCAGAACAAACAACTGAACAGTAGCAAGAGAGAAAACTCAAAACCTCCTATGCACAGAAGAACCAGCTTCAACCTGACCTGTCCACACCTGCACAACAGAATACAAGATGTGGTGGATGGACTGACCCTTAGTTAACCAGCTGGAGGGAAGGACCCACTAAAGAAAGATCCAACAACAATCAAAACCCAAAGACATACAGAGAGCCAACATAAACGACAGCCCAAGACCAGTGAGCTCATGAGATCAGGGAGAACGCACCACTGAATCTCACAGCTCTTCTACCATACAAGTTCACACCATAAACCGATAGAGTCAAAACAAATCAACTTAAGACGCAGAAACTAACAAGAAGAGTCTCACAAACAATGCAAAGCCAAAGAAACAATCCCCAAATGAAAGGAAAGGGGGAAGCCTCAGAAAATGGTAAATGAAATAGAGGCAACTCAATTATGAGATCTTGAGTTCAAAGCAATGGTTATAAGGAAACTCAATGAACTCATAGAGAATTACCGAAAACTACAGGGAAACTACAGTGAATTCACTGCAAACTATATCAATATGAAAAAGGAAACAGAAACTATCAATGAGGGCCAAGAGGAAATGAAGAATGCAATTTCTGAACTGAAAACAGTACAAGGAATCAAAAGCCTCAATGAAGCAGAGGATTGGATCAGGAGGACAAGGTAGAAAAAAACAACAAGAAAGAGCAAGAAAAAGAAAAGAGGCTTGGAAAGAACTAATAGGGGTTAAGGGAAATAAAGGACAACATGAAACATAAAAATGTTCATATAATAGGGATACAAGGTGGAGAAGAAGAGGTGCAAGGTATAGAAAACCTGTTTGAAAAAGTAATGATGGAAAACTTCCCTAATTTGATGAGAGAAAAAGTCACACAAATCCAGGAAACACAGAGAGTCCCAATCAAGAGGAACCCAAAGAGGCCCACTTCAAGGTATGTAATTAAAATGGCAAAATTCCAAGATAAAGAGAGAATCTTAAAGGCAGCAAGGAAAAACAGGAAGTAACATACAAGGCAGTGCTGATAAGGCCAGCAGCGGACTTCTCAGTGGAAATGGTCCAAGCCAGAAGAGAATGGTAAGAAATATTCCAAGTAATGAGAACCAGAGGCCTGCAACCAAGGCTACTTTATCCAAAAAAGGCTCTCAATCAAGATGGAAGGCCAAATAAGGAGCTTCCCACACAAAAGAAGTCTGAAAGAATACATCTCCACCAACCAGCTTTGCAAGAGATGCTAAAGAGTCTGCTTTACGAACACGAAGAAAAACAGTGAAAGAGAGAGGAACACAGGAATGAAAAAATGACAATAAAAGGTACCTATCAGCCCTGGCTGGTGTAGCTCAGTGGATTGAGCGCGGGCTGCGAACCAGGCATCGCAGGTGCGATTCCCAGTCAGGGCACATGCCTAGGTTGCAGGCCATGTCCCACAGCAACCACACATTGATGTTTCTCTCTCTCTCTCTCTCTCTCTCTCTCCCTTCCATCTCTAAAAATAAATAAATAAAATCTTAAAAAAAAGGTACCTATCAATAATAACCTTAAATGTAAATGGATTAAATGCTCCAATCAAAAGACATAGAATAGCTGAATGGATAAGAAAGAATGACCCACACATATGCTGCCTACATGAGACCCATCTCAGAACAAAAGACCTACACAGATGGAAAGTGAAGGACTGGAAACAAATATTTCAAGCAAATGGACAGGAAAAAAAGCCGGGGTAGCAATATTCATATTGGACAAATAGACTTCAAGAAAAGAGCCACAAAAAAGACACCCAGAAGGTAACTTCATAATATTCAAGGGAAGAATCCATCAAGAAGACATAAACATAGTAAATATATATGCACCCAAAACAGGAGCACCCAAATACATAAAGAAAATTTTAGAGAATTTCAAGAAAGATACTGACAGCAACACAACTATAGTAGGGGATTTTAACACCCCACTGTCAAAAATGGACAGATCTTCTAAACAAAATATCAACGAAGATATTGTGGCACTAAACAATGCCCTAGATTAAATGAACTTAACTGATATACGTAGAGACTTTCATCCCAAAGAAGCAAAATACACATTCTCTTCAAATGCACATGGAACATATCATATCAAGCATTTTCTCTGACCACAAGGGACTGAAACTAGAAACCAACCCCAAGGAAAAAAAACCAAAACACTCAAAATCATGGAGATTTAATAGCATGCAATTAAACAATGAGTGGGTCAAGAATGAGATTAAGGTTCAAAAAGTTTATGGAAACAGATGTAAATGAACTCATAACAACCCAAAACTTACGGGACACAGTGAAAGCAATCCTGAGAGGGAAGTTCATACTGATAAAGGACTACCTAAAAAAGATCAAACATTTCAAATAAACAACTTAATCCTACATCTACAAGAATGAGAGGAACAACAACAAAGACAGCGCGGAACAAGTAGAAGTAAGGAAATAGTCAAGATCAGAGTGGAATTAAATGACATAGAGACTAAAAGCAAATTCCAAGGATCAATGAATCCAGGAGCTGGTTCTTTGAACGATAAACAAAATCAACAAGCCTTTAAGCAGACTCATGAAGAAAAAAAGAGGACCCAAATAAGCCCAATCAGAAATGAAAGAGGAGAGATTACAACTGATACCACAGAAATACAAAGGATTGTAAGAAATTACTACACAGAACTATATGCCAGGAAATTTAAAAACCTAGGTGAAATGGACAAATTTCTAGAAAAATACAATATACCAAAACTCAATGAAGAAGAAGCAGAAAGCCTGAACAGACCAATATCACCTGATGAAATTGAAATAGTAATGAAAAAGCTTCCGACACACAAAATCATCAAACTGGATGGTTTCACAGGAGAATTTTACAAAGCATTTAAGGAACAGCTAACCTGCACCCTCACAGATTATTCCAAAAAATCCAAGAAGATGGAAGACTGCCAAACTCTTTATGAAGCCAGCATCATCCTAACCCCAAAACCAGATGAAGACATAACAAAGAAAGACAACTATAGGCCAATATCACTGATGAACACAGACAATAAAATTCTCAACAAAATATTGGCAAACTGCATCCAGCAATACATTAAAAAGATCATGCGCCATGATCAAGTGGAATTCATTCCAGGAATGCAGTATGGTACAATATACACAAATCAATAAACATAATACATCACATAAACAAAACCAAAGGCAAAAAGCACATGATCATATCAATAGGTGCAGGAAAAGCATTTGATACACTATAGCACACTTATGATAAAAACACTTAGCAAAGTGGGAATAGGGGGAGAAGTCCTCAACATAGTAACAGCCATATATGAGATACCTGCAGCCAACATCATACTCAATGGGCAAAAACGTAGAGCTTTCCGAGATTTCGAGACTTCCGGCCAAGATGGAAGTGTAGGTAGACACACTGTGCCTCCTTGCACAACCAAAAGAAAGACAGCAACAAATTTAAAAACAAAAACCAACCAGAACTGACAGAAAATCAAACTGTAAGGTGAATAAAAGACTTAAATATAAACCGTTACACCATTACAGTATTAGAGAACATAGGTAGGAAAATCTCAGATATATCACGCAAAAACTTTTTTACTGACATGTCCCCTAGAGCAAGAGATATAAAGGAAAGAATAAGAAATGGGACCTCATTAAAATAAAAAGCTTCTGCACAGCTAAAGAAAACAGTATCAAAATAAAAAGAGAATCAACTGTATGGGAAAACATATTTGGCAATGATACCTCAGACAAGGACTTAACCTCCAAAATATATAAAGAACTTACACAACTCCACTCTAAGAAGACAAGCAACCCAATTAAAAAATGGGCAAAGGACTTGAACACACACTTCTCCAAGGAGGACATACAGAAGATCCAAAATCACATGAAATGATGTTCAATATCGCTAGCTATCAGAGAGATGCAGATTAAAACCACAATGAGCTACCACTTCAAACCAGTCAGAATGGCCATCGTAAGCAAAGCAACAAACAAGTGTTGGAGAGGTTGTGGAGAAAAGGGGACCTTAGTGCACTGTTGGTGGGACTGCAGACTGGTACAACCACTGTGGAAAACAATATGGAACTTTCTCAGAAAACTCAAAATGGATCTGCCTTTCAACCCAGCAATTCCACTGCTGGCACTCTATTCTAAGAATCCTAAAACACCAATCCAAAAGAACCTTTGCACCCAAATGTTCATAGCAGCACAATTTACAATAGCTAAGTGCTGGAAGTAACCTAGATGCCCATCAGTAAATGAATGGATCAAAAAACTATGCTACATTTACACAATGGAATTCTCTGCAGCAGAAAGAAAGAAGGAGCTCCTGCCCTTTGCAACAGCATGGATGGGACTGGAAAGCATTATGCTAAGGGAAATAAGCCAGGCAGTGAAATATAAATACCATATGATCTCACCTTTAACAGGAACCTAAACAACAAAACAAAGAAACAAACAAAATATAGTCAAAGACACTGAAATAGAGGACAGGCGGAAAGTGACCAGAGAAGAGAGAGAAGAGGGAGTTTCAGGGGAAAATGGGAAGGGTTTACAGGAACAAAGTTAAAGGACACATGGACAAAAACTAGGGGGAGGGTGGTAATGGGAGTGAAGGGGAGAGAACTGTACTTGAACAACGATTAAAATAAAATTTAAAAAAAAAAGAAAGAAAATCAAACTGTATGAAAGTCTGACAATCAAGGAGTTAAAGAACATTCTTCCAGACGAGTAGGAAGGGAGGAGATAGGCAGCCAGGCAGAGAGGACTCAAGACATGGCGGTGGTTGGAAGGCCAGGGTAGGCAAGGCAGTGGCTGGTGGACGCAGTGAGGTGGTGGCTGGTGGACTGGGAGGTCCCACATTAGAGTGCAGATAAACCAGGAGGAACAACTTGGGAGCAAGACAGACCACGCAACCCAGGCTTCCTGCTCAAAGAAATAAAGCCTCAAACCTCTGACAGAAAACACAGGTGGGGGTTGAGACAGCAGTGGGAGGAACTCCCAGCCTCACAGGAGAGTTCGTTGGAGAGACCCACAGGGCCCTAGAATGTACACAGACCAACCCACCCAGGAATCAGCATCAGAAAAACCCAATTTGATTGTGGGTAGCAGGGGAAGTGACTGAATATGGGCAGAGAACTAAGAAAGGGGCATTGTTCCCTCTCAGACTCTGGTCCCACATACACTGTCACAATGCAGCAACATGCATTGCCCCACCCTGGCGAATACCTAAGGCTCAGCCCCTTATTACATAACAGGCATGCTGAGGTGGGCGGAAAAAAAAAAAGGCCCAAATGAAAGAACAAATCAAAACTCCAGAAAAATACAACTAAGCCATCATGAGATAGCCAACCTATCAGACACATAGTTCAAAACACTGGTAATCAGGATGCTCACAGAACTGGCTGAATATGGTCGCAAATTAGATGAAAAAATGAAGGCTATGCTAAGTAAAATGAAGGAAAACATACAGGGAACCAACAGTAGTCATGGGAAGGAAACCAGGACTCAAATCAACCGTGTTGACCAGAAGAAAGAAAGAAACATTCAACCAGAAGAGAATGAAGAAACAAGAATTCAAAACAATGAGGAGAGGCTTAGGAACCTCCAGCACATCTTTAAACATTCCAACATCCAAATTATAGGGGTAGCAGAAGGAGAAGAGAAAGAGCAAGAAATTGAAACTTCTTTAAAAAAATAATGAAGAAGGACTTCCCCAATCTGGAAAAGGAAATAGACTTCCAGGAAGTCCAAGAAGCTCAGAGTCCAAAGAAGTTGGACCCAAGGAGGAACACACCAAGGAACATCAAAATTACATTAGCCAATATTAAAGATAAGGAGAGAATCTGAAAAGCAGCAAGAGAAAAGGAGACAGCTACCTACAAAGGAGTGCCCTTAAGACTGTGAGCTGATTTCTCAAAAGAGACCTAACAGGCAAGGAGGGGCTGGAAAGAAGTATTTCAAGTCATGAAAGGCAAGGACCTACATCCAAGAGTACTCCATACAGCAAAGCTTTCATTTAGAATGGAAGGGTAGATAAAGTGCTTCCCAGATATGGTCAAGTTAAAGGAGTTCATCATCACCAAGTCCTTATTATATATAAAATATTAAAAGGACTCTTCTAAGGAAAAGATAAAAAATATGAACAGTAAAATGACAATAAACTCACAGTTATTAACAACCAAACCTGAAACAAAAACAAAAATAAAGTAAGCTAACAACTTGAACAGGAGAACCATAGAATTGGAGATCACATGGAGGGTTATCAACAGGGGAGTGGGATTGGGAGAGAGGGGGAAAAGGTACAGAGAATAAGTAGCATAAATGGTAGGTAGAAAATAGACAGGGGGAGGTTAAGAGTAGTATAGGATATGTAGAAGCCAAAGAATGTATGTGTATGACCCATGGACATGAACTAAAGGGGGGGGAATGTGAGTGGAAGAGGGTGTGCAGGGTGGAGGGGAATAAAGCAGGGGCAAATGGGACAACTGCAAGGGCATAATCAATGAAATACATTTTAAAAAAGAAGGGAAGAAAATTCCCTAATATAACACAGTTAGTAAAATAAAAAAGTAAAAAAAAAAAACCCTCCAAAACTTAGAGCTTTCCCACTAAGATCAGGAACAAGACGAGGATGCCCACTTTCACCACTCCTACTCAACATAGTACTGGAAGTCCTAGACACAGCAATCAGACAACAACAACAACAAAAAAAAGAAATAAAAGGCATCCAATTGGAAAGTACGAAGTTTGCAGATAACATGATAGTGTACACAGAAAATCCTATAGACTTCACCACAAAACTACTCGAGCTAATAAAATGAATTTGGCAAAACAGCCAAACACAAAGTCAATATTCAGAAATCAAAGGCATTTTTGTACACCAGCAATGACACATCAAAAACAGAAATCAGGAAAAATTCCATTTGCTACAATAACAAGAAAAATAAAGTACCTAGGAATAAACTTAACCAAGGAGGTAAAAGGCCTGTACTCAGAAAACTACAGAACACTGAAGAAAGAAATGAAGGAAGACACAAATTAATGGAAGCATGTACCATGTTCATGGATTGGAAGAATTAACATCATCAAAATGGCCATACTACCCAAAGCAATTTACAGATTCAATGCAATACCTATTAAAGTACCAATAGCATATTTCACAGACATAGAACAAACAATTCAAAAATTTATATGGAACCATAACAACCCCAAATAGCTGCAGCAATTTTGAGAAAGAAGAACAAAGTAGGAGGGATCATAATACCTGATATCAAACTGTATTATTACCAGGCCACTGTAATCAAAACAGCCTGGTACTGGCATAAAAACAGGCATATAGGCCAATGGAACAGAACAGAGAGCCCAGAAATAAACCCAGGTCTCTATGGTCAATTAATATTTGACAAAGGGGGCAGCAACATAAAATGGAGTAAAAAGAATCTCTTCAACAAATGGTGTTGGGAGGACTTCCCCAATCTGGAAAAGGAAAGCTACATGAAAAAAAAATGAAACTCGATCACCAACTTACACCACACACAAAAATAAATTCAAGGTGGATAAAAGACTTAAATGTAACTCATGACACCATAAAAAGCCCTAGAGGAAAACATCAGCAGGAAAATCTGAGACATTCCATGCAGCAACATCTTCATGGATATGGCCCTTAAAGCAAGGGACATAAAGGAAAGAATAAACAAACGGGACCTCATCTAATTAAAAAGCTTCTGCATGGCTAAAGAAAACAGCATTAAAATGAGAAGAAAACTAACCATATGGGAAAACATACTTGCCAATGATACCTCGGACAAGGGTTTGATCTCCAAAACATATAAAGAACTTACACGACTCCACTCCAGGAAGACAAAAAACCCAATTAAAAAATGGGCAAAAGACTTCAACAGACACTTCTCCAAGGAAAACATACAGAGGGCCCAGAGACACATGAAAAGATGCTTGGTGTTACTAGCCATCAGAGAGATGCAAATTAAAAACACAGTGAGATACCACCTCACACCGGTCAGAATGGCCATCATAAACAAATCAACAAACAAGTGTTAGAGAGGTTGTGGAGAAGAGGGAACCCTGGTGCACTGTTGGTGGGATTGCAGAATGGTGCAGCCACTGTGGAAAACAGTATGGAATTTCCTCAGAAAACCGAAAATGGAACTGCCTTTTGACCCAGCAATTCTGCTGCTGGGATTATACCCTAAGAGCCCTGAAACACCAATCAAAAAGAACCTTTGCACCCCAATGTTCATAGCAGCACAATTTACAATAGCCAAATGCTGGAAGCAACGTAAGTGCCCATCAGCAAATGAGTGGGTGAAAAAACTATGGTACATTTACACAATGAAATTCTATGCAATAGAAAAAGAAGGAGCTTACACTCTTTGTGACAGCATGGATGGAACTGGAAAGCATTATGCTAAGTGAAATAAGCCAGGTGGGGAGGGACAAATACCATATGATCTCACCTTTAACAGGAACATAATCAAGAAAAGAAAAAAGCATGCAAAATATAACCAGAGACATTGAAATTAAGAAAAATCTAACAATAGCCAGAGGCGAAGGAGGGGACAAACAAGGGAAGGGTTTTCAGGAACTAGTATAAAGGACACATGGACAAAACCAAGGGGGAGGACAGAAGTAAGGGAGGGAGGTGGGTTTGGCTGGGGTTGGGCGGAGTGGTAGGGGAAAATACAGCCAGCTGTAATTGAACAAGAATAAATAATTTTAAAAAATTAAAAATAGTAAATAAAAAAACAAAGAACAGGCAAGTTTATTTCATATTATTGAGTCACACATGTATCTAACAGCCTATAGAAAGAGTAGTTTCAAACTTAGATGTATTCAAAATGCCAAGAATGTGGACTTCTGGTCAAGATGGAGGTGTATGTGAACATGCCTCACTTCTGCACATACCACAGCAAAAAAATACAACTAAACCAACTGTCCGAAAATTGAGGTGTGTAGAAATCTGACACCCAAGGATTTAAAGAAGTCACATTCATCCAGACGGGTAAGAGGGGTGAGATGCAGAGATGCACAGAGAGGTGTGGAGAGGCATGGAGATGGAGATGGAAACAGTCGGTCCCACATCCACACGAGGAGGATAAGAATCTGAAGGGATATCTCAGGAGCAAGGGATCCCAGCTGCAGACCAGAACACCCAACCCAGGGTTCCAGAGTCAGGAAAAAACTGAAGGATTCTCAAGAGACTCCTCTTAAAGGGACCACAGTGGACTTAGGACTTACACAGAGCCACCCCCTCTAAAATTCAGCACCAGGGAACAGCTGGAAGGGCACCAGTGGCATATAGGGAATAAGTGAAGAGACTAGAAACAGGGTGAGTGCCAGGAACAGCATCTTCCTCGGCAAAAATCCAGCAGCCAGGCAAAGGCATTGTCCCCTCTCCCAGCCTTCCCCCACAGAGAGCAACAAAGATGTGACATGGGTTGCTCTGCCCTGGAAATTACAGAAGGCTCCACCCCATGCAGATTAACAGGTGCCCTTCTCTACAATAAGCCACACTACTAGGGTAGGGAGTCAGAGCAGCTCTACCCAATACACAGAAAGAAACACAGGGAGGCTGCCAAAATGAGAAGACAAAGAAATATATGCCAATGAAACAACAGAAAAAAACTCCAGAAAAAGAACTAAATGACATGGAAATACGCAACCTATCAAACGTACAGTTCAAAACACTAGTTATCAGGATACTCCAGGAAGTCATTGGGTATTTCAACAGCATAAAAATGACTTAGGCAGAAATGAAGGTTACATTAAGTGAAATAAAGAAAAATCTACAGAAAACCAACAGTGAAGGGGATGAAGCCAAGACTGAAATCAACAATTACAAAGACAAGTAAGTAAAAGCAATCAATCAGAACAGCAGGATGAAAAAAAGAATTAAAAAAAAAAATGAGAAGTTTAGGAACCTCTGGGACATCCTTAAATATTCCAACATCAGAATCATAGGGGTGCCAGAATTTCTTTGGTGTATTATATAAAATTACATTTTATAGACACAACATTTAAATATTTAGAGGGATTTTGCAAGATGGTGGTATAGGAAAATATGGCTCAACTCTTTGCACAATCATATCAAAATTACAACTAAAATGTAGAAAAACCATTATTCAGAACCATCAGAAATTGAGTTGAATAGAAGTTTGACAATTACAGAATTAAAGAAACCATATCCATCCAGACTGGTAGGAGGAGTGCAGATGCAGAACAGGCTGGTCTCTCACCCATGTATGGTGGATAGAAATTCAGGAGGGATATCTCTGGATCGAGGAGCTGCAGCTCCACACTAGGTCCCCAGCCAAGGATTCCAGTGACAAGAAGATAAGTCCCCACAAATGACAGCAGGGATTGAGTCAGTGGAAGAAACTGCTGGAACCCCAAGCAGTTCCTCTTAAAGAACCTACACATAGTCACTGCCTCTAAGCTCCAGCACCAGGGTAGCAACTTGAAAGGCAACGGTGACATACAGGGAGAAACTGGTGTCTGGCATCAAGGTAGCAGAGGCCACTGTCCCTTTTCTAAACATTCCCCCCAAAGAGCCGGCAAGCTGGTGCCATGTCTGTGACTCCATCAACATGGTTAACACTGTTTGATCCTCCTGAGATATCCCCACAGACTCCCTCCCATACAACTTACGGACCCACGCAAGCTGCTTTTCTGTATGAATGGCTGGTTTCGGCTCATGATTTACAATTTCTTAGTTCCTCTCAAACAAGCAACAGCTGGCTTCAGTGAGCTCCACGATCACCACTAGCAGTAGCCAGCCTAATCTCACAGCTTGGCTTTGCCTGGCAATCTCCATGCCCAGCACAAGGAGTAGCCATCTCAGACTGCTTTATAGCTCAGGAAGAGTGGCCTGGGCAAAACACAGGTGGGAATTGACCTTGGCCTGTACTACCCAAGAAACCCCAGGTACAGCACACCCAGTGGACAGCTACAGACCATGTTGGAACACCACTACCCTGCCCTGCACAGCTGATCCTTCACAGAGGGTGGAGGTTTGCAGTCAGTGGTCACAGTCAATCCTTGCAACTGACTGGCCTGGGTAAATCCCTCCTATTGATTTGCCAACAGTAACCAAGGCTCAACTACAAGAGAAGGGTGTACTCAATGCATACAAAGGGTGTACCTCAAGTACCCACCTTGAGTGATAGGGGAGGCTATGCAATTGAACCCTACATGACACCTACTACATTAGGCCATACTACGAAGACACAGAATCAAAGCAGCTCTACCTAATACATAGAAAGAAACACAGGGAGGCTGCCAAATTGAGGAGGTAAAGAAATATGGACCAAATGAAAGAACAGAACAAAACCTCAGTAAAAGAACCAAACAAAACAGAGATAGCAGGGCCAAGATGGAGGCACTGGTAGACGCACCGTACCTCCATGCACAACCAAGATAGGAACAACAACAATTTAGAAACAGAACAACATCCAGAACTGACAGAAAATTGATTTAAATGGAAGTTGGACAACCAAGAAGTTGAAATAGACCTGTTCATCCAGACCGGTAGGAGGGGCGGAATTGGGCAGCTGGGCACGGGTCGCAGTGCAGAGAGCAGAGAGAGTTGGGACTGGGTGTATGAGGCATCCGAGGGTGCGTAAGGCATCTGGGGAGTGCAAGTCTGCAGCGGGTGGACCCTCAGTGTGCAAGTGGCAGCTGGCAGGCCCCTGCAGAGGGGTGGCAACTGGCAGATCCAGTGAGGCGGTGAATGTAAAGCAAGGCAGTGCAGCAACCCAGGATCCCAGCACTGGGAAATAGAGCCTCGGGTCACTGATCGCGGACGTCTGTGGAAGTTGAGGCACACAGAGAGACAACCAGCCTCACAGGAGAGGTCCTTGGAGGGTCCCACGCGTGCACAAGCCCACCCACACCGGAATTGGCACCAGAGGGGCCCAGTTTGCTTGGGGGAAGCAGCAGAAAGAACTGAGGTCCCACGAAGAACAGAGCAACCGCCATTGTTCCCTCTCGACCCCGCCCCCACATACAACATCACAACCCAGCAAC
>PVIA01007647.1:19471-80924 GCA_004024845.1 Tonatia bakeri | reverse complement strand
CGACCTCCGCGTCCAGCTGGGTCCCTTCTGGCCTCCTACCGTCAGTTCATTCAATATCTGGATAACTTCTGATGCCCTATTTTCATAAATGTTGCGATATCCGTGGTCTCCTAGTCTGATTCTCCTCAGATCGGCCAAATTCTCCCCTGCGCACCGGAGAGGGGGATTAAGACTCCACCTCTCAAGCCGCCATCTTCCCCATTCGGGTAAAACTTCTATACATTGAAAATGATAAGGCATTGATGGAAGAAATTGAAAATGCAAATAAATGGAAAAATATTTTATGTTCATAGATCAGAAGAATATTGTTGAAATGTTTATACTATTCAATGCCCTCTATAGATTCAATGCAATCACAATCAACATTTCGATGGCATTTTTCATAGACATAGAAAAAATAATCATAGAATTTATATGGAACCACATAGCTAAAACAATCTTGAGAAAGGACAAAAATGGAGGCATCATACTTCCTGATTTCAAACTATATTACAAAGTTACAATAATCAAAAAAGTATAGTATTGGGATAAAACAGACATAAAGATGAGTGGATAAAATAGACAGCTCAGAAATAAACTCATGCAAATATCCTCTACTAATATTTGGGCCAAGAATACTCAATAGGGAAAAGATAGTCTTTTCAATAAATAGTGTTGGGAAAATCGAACATTTACATGTAAGAGAATGAAATTGGACTCCTATCTTACACCACTCAAAAGTTAACTTGAAATGGATTTAAAGACTTTAATGTAAGACCTAAAACCATACAACTCATAGAAGAAAGCATAGGGAAAAACCTCTTTGACATGGGTCTTGGCAATGATTTCTGAATATGACACATAGTAAAGGCAACAGAAGCAAAAATAAACAAATGGGACTAAATCAAACTAAAAGGCTTTTGCACCACAAAACAAACAAAATGAACCTATGGAACAGGAGAAAATATTTGCAAACCATATATCATATAAGGGATTTATATGCAAAATATAAAAAAAGAACTCATAGAACTCAATAGCAAAATAATAACTATAATTATAATAATTTGATTTTAAAATGGGCAGAGGAAACAAAAATGTATATTTCCAAAGAAGACATATAGATGGCCAAAAGTTACATGAAAAGAGGCACAACATCACTAATCATCAGAGATATGAAAATCAAAACCCCAATGAGATACTACCTCACATCTGTTAGAAAAACTAGCATCAAGAAGACAAGAGACAACAACATTGGCAAGGATGTGAAGAAAAGGAAACTCTTCTGCACTGTTAGTGGGAATGTAAATTGGTATAGTTATTACCAGAAACAGTATGGAGGTTTTCCTCAAAAAATTAAAAATAGAACTATCAGGTATGGCTGCTTAGATCACTTGGTTGGAGCATCACCCCTACATGCCAAGGTTGATGGTTTGATCCCCAGTCAAAGCACATACAAGAATCAACCAATGAATGCCTAAATAAGTAGAACAACAAATCTCTTTCTCCCTTCCCCCATCTCTTTAAAAATAAATCAATAAATAAAACACAATTGCTATCACACAATCCAGCAATCTCATTGGACATATATCTGAGGGAAATGAAATCACTCTCTTTAAGAGGTATCTGTACCTTCATATTCATTGTGTCATTATTCACAACAGCCAAAACATTGAAACAACCTAAGTGTCCATTGATGGATGGATGAAGAAAACGTGATGTGCATACATCTATATAAAATTATTCAGCCATAACAAGAAGGCAATCCTGTCATTTGAGACAATATGGATGGACCTTGGGGGCATTATGCTAAGTGAAATCATTCAGACAGGGAAAGAAAAATATTGTATGATTTCATTTATTATGTGGAACCTAAAAAAAAAAGCAAAACTCAGTGATGACTGCCAGGGGCTGGAGGAGAGGAAAAAATAAGGAAATGTTGGCTGAAGGGTACAAAGTTCCAGTTATAGGGTGAATATGTTTTGAAGATCTAATGTTCAGCATAATTGATGATACTGTACTAGATACTTGAACGCAGCCAAGAGAGATCTTAACTGTTTTCACTACACACAAAAAAAAAATTACAATCATGTGAGGTGATGGGTATGCTAACTAACTTTATTGTAGTAATAATTTCACAATATATACATGTATCAAGCCATCACCTTAACTTACACAATGTTGCATGTCAATTATATATCAAAGAAGATAAAAAGGATTACATAGCTACATAAGTGGATGAAATTGTGGAACCAGAATTTTCTTTCAATTGAGATATAATTTACTTACCAAAAAATTTAACCTTTAACATGTATAATTCAGTGTTTTTTAGTATACTTACAAAGTGATACAACCATACCACTAATTACAAAATCCTTTCATCACCCCCAAAAGAAATCCAATACCCACTAGTAGAAGGATCAGAACTAATATTAACTATCAAGCCAAATATCTTTCCCCTGTCCTAGTTTTACATGAATTTTCAATCTGATTACTGCTAAGTTAAATTAAGTTTACTAAGTATTTATATGTCTAAATTATCAAATTTATCAAGTACTTGCTAGAACTTTGCATAATTTTGTGCTGTTAACCATCTCAAGAATTTATACAAATTTCTGTATTCTTTGTTTTGGTTTTTTAATGTCTACCAAATTCTTGAGAGTACATGGCAAACACTTAGGAACAGATCTTAGGTTCCTTAGACAGACTCAGGAAATACTTTGTTCTTTGGATGTATAGCTCATCATCTCAAAGGAAATGAGACTGGTAATTTTTACAAAGAATTTGTGAGACTTTAGGGAAAAGTTTAAAGAAGTTATTTATTTTGGATCCCTTACAAAAGGAAATATTTTTCTTCTATTTCAAGATTTTCAAATAAAATCCACAACTAGACAATAGGACCTTAAGACATCTAAGGAGAACCTACATATTTTCCTGAACAGGAGTTCAAATAAATTTTAAAAGTTCATCACCATAACATAAACCAAATTTTCCAGTCTGTGGTTTTAACACATCTCTATTCCTTGGCTTCTAGCTATGTTTTGATTTTAACTTGTTGGAATTAATTTTGCATAAAATGAACACGAGTGGCAATTTTTTATTTTATGCCAAAATTACCAGTCTCCAAAAGAAAAAATCTCTAAGGCTATTCACATTTGGATTATTTAAATAACATCCTCTAAAATGTGAGTATGTATACACTAGATTCTTGAGTGAATAGTTGTTGAAACATGGTTTCAAATATTCATAAGAATATAAGTCTATGCATTATTAATGACCAGAACTCAGGGTTTAAGTCACTTGAAATGGTTGTAGACTAACGAATGAAATAAATGAAAACAATGGTAATGATAATAAACTGAAAGATAAGTTTTTTTTCAAAGTGGCTAGTTCTGAGCCCTGGTAAGGAGCTCATTTGGTTGGAGCATTGTCCCATACACCAAAAAGGTTCAGGTTCAATTGCCAGTCAAGGCATACACCTAGGCTGCAGGTTAGATCCCCAGTCAGGGTGTGTACTGGAGACAACTGATCAATGTTTCTCTCTCACATAGATATATCTCTCTTCCTCTCTCTCTTGCTTCCTCTCTCTCTAAAATCAATGAATATATCTTTGGGTGAGATTTGGGGGAAAAAGTGGCTACTTCTGTTAAGCAAAACGAAACAAAAACAAAAAATAAATAAATTAGGTATAAACTGTAAAAATTGATTATATTGCTATCTAATTAAAATGTCCAAAAGAAAACTATATACAGGATGGAGCAAAAGTAGGTTTACCATTCTTCATATGGAAAATAATACAATAATTAATTAATAATTTAATATAAGAATAAACTCTTATGTTTTACATACTCACAACTGTAAACCTATGTATGTCTAATCCTGCATTTTAACATTAATTTGATAGGATATTAATTCCTTTACCTCTAAAAAAAATCCCAATAAAATCTTTGAAAATCTACTAATGTTTACATTCTTTGGATTTCAATAAAAAGAGTGTCCTGCCATTAATTTCCAGTTTTTTGGTTAAAAAGTTGTAAAATCACTTTAATACAATATAAACTAAAACATACAGAATTTATCAGGACATAGTCTACAAATGTTTTAAGAATGAATAAATAAGCTGATTTTAAAAATATTAAACAACCATCAGATGACCCCCAGTGCAGACAGCCAGTCATAGCAGTTTGGCCTTTGGTCTAGGATTACCCAGTTTGAAATTTAATCTTCTGGAGGAGCTCATGGTCTTTTAAGCATCCACCACTATCAACACAGGAGTTAAAAAACTGAATCCTAGAAGTTGAGTCCCTAACAAATACTGCTAAGAATGGATTTAGACCTCAGAACCTCATTTCTATCTGAAACACGCAGGAATGACTGGGGTTCAGAAAAATGTGGACTTTAAACCTAGCCAAAGATCTGCTCTCTGAAAATAATGGGAGTGTCTCTGGGTACCAGAACACTCAGCTCAGCTTATTTCAAAACAGCAATAAGTCATGGGCCGGCAGGAACTGCAAAGACCCTATAAGTCATTTTACTTGTGGCTGCACCCAGAAAAACACAGCAAGAATAAAATCATTTGTCAAGTGGTCATGGAACAGTTTATGATCAACAGGCACTGCAGTGACATTGAAGGAGCAATGGGAATCAAGGGGCAGAAACCTGGAGACATTCATGGAAGACCTGAGTGATAACTGCATAAAGCCCCCTGGCTTAGTCCACATCCACATACACAGACAGGAAGCCCTTTTTTGTTTTTCTTTCTCGGTATCTATTTTTTAATTATATTTCATTGATTATACTATTGCAGTTGTCCAAATTTTTCCCCTTTGCTCCCCTCCACCCAGCACCCCCTATCCCTCAAGCAATCCCCACACCATTGTTCATGTCCATGGGTCATGCATATAAGTTATTTGGCTACTCCATTTCCTATAGTCTAGTTTACATCCCCATGGCTATTCTGTAACTACCTATTCGCACTTCTTAATCCCCTCACCTCTTCACCCATTCCCCCACACACCCCTCGCATGTGGTGACCACCAAAATGTTCTCTGTATCCATGATTCTGTCCCTGTTCTTTTTTGCTTAGTTTGATTTTTAGATTAAATTGTTGATAGATTTGTATTTCTTGCCATTTTATTATTCTTAGTTTAGATAAATAAAAATATTAAACCACCTTATCCAGTTTTGTGTTGTTTACTGAATCTAATCACTGATGTATGGTTACATGGAAAGCTTAACTGTGATTACCTAGTTGACTTAACCTAGATTATTTTTTTATTTGGCAATTTATGTTGTACATATACATAGTCACTTCTCAGATATTTGGTTCCTTGTCTAAAGACCATGCTTTAGGGAAGGTGTCATTGCAAGACTGACTTGATAGATGTCAAATTCTAATCTTGAGTGTTGTATTTAATACTGACTTTTTTCTGAATTAATTCTTTTTTGTCTAGTTTCACACATCTTTTTAAGTTTGTTGCAACTTTTTCAGGAATATGGATTATAAAATAAAGAATTTTCTATAAAGTTTTAGAATTTCACATTTTTATTTAAATATTTAAATAATTTTTAAAAATTAATAATTTGTCTAATTATAAAGGCAATTGATTAATTTTAATTATTCCAGAATTTGGACAAATAAATGCTATTACACCTGGCCATTGAAATTACATTTAAAAATCATTTCTTTTCTATAATCACAATGACTTTCAGTACCTAACCTCTCCAAGCCTTGAGGAATCCAATCTGTCAATGAGGATAGCTTTACTAACCCCAGGATTATTATGAGGATTCACTGAATAATGTAGGTAAAACATCTGGTGTATGGTGAGGGCTCAAGAAAAGACAGCCATTGTTGTTATCAACGCTAGTTCTGTATTGCCAACCTTACTAATTTATTCAGATGACCTAAAATGTTTCATCACTCTGGCCAAGATGGAGGAATAGGTAGAAACATTGTGCTTCCTCACACAACCAAGATAGGGACAACAACAATTTAGAAAGAGTAACAACCAGAACTGACAGAAAATTGAACTGTATGGAAGTCGGACAACCAAGGAGTTAAAGAAGACACATTCATCTAGACCGGTAGGAGGGGTGGAGTCAGGTAACGGGCCGGGAAGACTCTTGGCAAAGTCATGGTCAGATTTTAATTTGCTTAGACACAAATGTGATCTATACCACTGAATAATAATAATGATCTATATAAAAAATGATTTAGCTTGAAAGGAGAATATGGTGGGTTTTCAAATGCATAGATTCATTTTAAACACATTTCTTTAAACCCCAGATACAATGTTAGCTTATAAAATATCTAATAAAAAGTTCTTTATACCAATTGTTTATATTTCATGATTTGATGTCAGTTAACTTAAAAGATAAGTACATGATTGATTTATAGTTTCTTTTCTAAACCTATGATGTAGGCAAACATTCTAACTTTAATTTCTTGCCTTCGAGCAAAGTTATGTTCTACTTTTCATAACCCAGTTGTAAAGATTTCCAGGAAGTAGCAAACTGGTAACAATTTTTGTGGTGTTTAAACTCAGTGTCAGAGACATTGATGTTTTATGGCCATATATCAGTTTAATATATTAGAAAAGTAAAGGCCAAAAACTTGGTAATGGCTACAGGTATCACAAATATGTGTCTCGGGTGGAAATTATTGTACAAAGCTATAGGGCAGAGATATCAAGTGAGTTTCACCATATAAGACCAATTTTGGGTATTTCCTGCCCAAATTATTGTATTGAGAATTTTGACAATTAAGTTAGCACTGTGAGAAAGAGCATGTGCTATGCTGTGATCTAAAAGTAATTACTACCTGGGGAGGCAGGAGGTGTTAGATAGGACAAGGGTCTCTGGGTCTTTGCAGTTCTTACTAAATGCTACTTTTGCTAAAAGTTAAAATGTAGTACGGTGTTTTGCAGATGAAGCTGTAAACAGAATGAGCTTGACAGAAACTCAACAGGTTAAGTGTAGCCAACTGCAAAGAAGTCAAAGTGTTAATAACCAAGTAGCATATATAAGCAATGGCTAAACCAGAAAGAGAGAGCTTTGGATGTGAATCCTCAGTCTCCTTCACTTACTACAAGTATACAAAACTACTTTGTGATAACCATGTCTCGTTCTTGAATAGAACACCCCAAGTAGTGAAACCCTTGGGTAACAGAGGGACTGATTTGCCAGCTTTGTTCTAGGTTTGAGATCTTACAGGTTGCTCAAGGCAACTGGAGTCTCAGCATTGGGGTCCTACTATCTCATATCCTTGCTTCTTGCTGTGCATATATGCTTCATCTTCTCTGCAAAAACTTCTTCCTCCCACCTCATATTTACCCTAACTCTGTGTACAAGGCAGGAGATGCTGTCCTCATATCACCTATGAGTTTAATGTCTGTACAAGTACAAAGCAGAAACTAAATTGTATTCTCACTTGCAAAAAGACAGTCTCTACTAAATTCAAACTGAAAAAGAATTTAATGGAAAGAATTCAGGGAACTGAGAGGCATCAGATTGGTGGAACAGGCTCAGGCAGGAACCAAGGAAGACAAGGCAGAGCCACAGGGATCCTCTGCTTAGACATAGGCACCATCAACACAGAACACCTGTTGCTTACTGCTGTTGGACTCCCAGACCCTGGACACTCATCTTCTGCCACTGGCCTCTCAACTCCACCGTAGCCACCATGAATAATCAGAGCCACCTTTGTGTCACTTCCACAAAATTCAAAATTCCTGGGAGTAGCAGTACTCAGATCATAGGCTATAATCCAGCTATTGGTAGAGGGTCACTTCTCTAAGAGGGACTTGGGTAAAATGGACACCCTCAAAAGGTGTTCATTGCATGCTATGTTCTGCTAGGCAGAGGGCATGTGAGAAGATGCCAAGTACCATCCAGCTTAGAAACTGCTGTCCCAGAACAGAGTGAGGAACCAAGTTGAATGTATGAAAGTTTGAATTTACAGGTAAGGTTACGTAGGAGTAGGCAAATAGATACCAGGAGGAGCTAGAACTGAAATCAAGGACTTTGCTAGATAAAACAGGCCTGGCACTAAATTGCAGAACCAGAAAGAACTGAAGAGATGACCCTAAAGTAGGTTCCAACAGCAGAGACTAGATTTCCAAAAAAAAAATAGTTAACAGGGCATAGCAGGCACCAGTGAAATTCTAAGGTTGTAAAGCAGATAGCCATGAAGTTAGAAGCTAGAAAGTACAACACAAAAGAGCAAAAAGATGGGCTGGAATTGCTAAAGCTCATGTAAGACTGCTATTTGTTACATGTATTCATTGCAGGATATATTCTTATACAGCCAATTAATTGGTTCTGTTAGACAGCTCTTGCAGAGCTGAGAGGGAAGTAAAAAC
This sequence comes from Tonatia bakeri, assembly GCA_004024845.1. Taxonomy (NCBI): domain Eukaryota; kingdom Metazoa; phylum Chordata; class Mammalia; order Chiroptera; family Phyllostomidae; genus Tonatia; species Tonatia bakeri. The sequence goes on along the minus strand of PVIA01007647.1, from coordinate 72,585 downwards.
TATAATATACAAGCACCAGCCCTTGAGGCAATGAAGGCATCAGGAACATTCAGAAACAGGTGGCTTACCGCACTTCTCCACTAACCTTTGCACAATGAGTCTAACATAACAACGGTGAAAACCTTACTTGTGCCTGATCCTCCAAATCTTTGCTTAGAGTGTTCCTGGTATTCTTCCTAACAGGCCTACCAGAAGTTTTGGTCAGGCGGAAGGGGCAAGGCTACTGTGGTGCAGGTAACTTTAGACACTGAATGAAGTGAGGAGATCCAGGCTTTGAGCGGTTAGCACAAGTCCAGTAGAGGGCATGTTGGGGGTGGGGTGTGGTAATGGAATAGTTATTAGAGCCCAGAAACCTATGCATGAACCTTATGTAGTACTGCAGGCTTTCTAGTTAAGAGGAAGAGAAAAATCATCATCACAGCCTCAGTGATGAAGGCAGCAGCAGCAGGTTACTGACAGCAGGTAGCAGAGGTTTATCCTACACACAAACATTTCCTGGCAAAAATCACACATCCAGGATTACAGCAAGTATGCTCCAGCTAAATTCCAATTGTTTTAAACTTTTTTAAAAAACCTTTAGCATTAAAACGATGCATTTCACTTTTGTAGGCATAACATATTTCATTCATTTTTGTTTCAAGCTTTCCCCTCGCGTTTTTCATCTAGCTGATTCTCCCAGGTATCCCGAAGTAGGTCCCTTATTACTCTTTAATACACACATCCCAGACTTCTACGTTGTATGGGACAGACATGGATGTGCTTCCTTTGTCTATTTTATGAATGAACAGATTTTCACTTAAAAGCAATTTCTATTCTACTGAACTCTGCCAGACTTTAAAACACTCTTTCTGTTTTTTTTTTGTTTATTTGTTTTTGGTGTTTTAAGTATCCCTGGAAATAAGGGAGCCATTGAGTCTAAGATTGACAAGTATCCAGGTTATTTACATACTGACGCTTGGAATTGCAGAGACTATTCCAAAAAGAAAAAAAAGAATGAAAGAAAACAGGGAATGAGGGTAATAAAAAGAATCAAAATGAGAGTGGAGATTAAAAACTTGATGAATAATATAACCTATTACACGTAGGAGAGATTTTGACACCTCCCGCGTTTAAAACTAGGTACAGAACTTTTTTAAAGTTATTTTACCCCCTAGTCTTCTAGGGTTAACTAGTATTTTAGAGTTGATTTTGAGGCTGAGAGTTTAGAACAAAAACATTATCTCTAGTTTATTTATTAGTTTAGAAAAGAAAACAGATCAAGGAATTTTTCTAGTTAAAAAAAAAAACAAAAACTCAGCCCTGGCTGGTGTAGCTCAGTGGATTGAGCGCGGGCTGCGAACCAGGCATCGCAGGTTCGATTCCCAGTCAGGGCACATGCCTAGGTTGCAGGCTGTGGCCTCTAGCAACCGCACATTGATGTTTCTCTCTCCATTCCTCCCTTCCCTCTCCAAAAATAAATAAATAAAATCTTTAAAAACAAAAATAACTCAGTGTAAATCTACATGAAAATTTTAATGCCCAAGACAGTCAATGGCAAATGAAGTTTTAAGAGCTAAATCAAATAAAGCATCTTTCCATGTTATGTGTTCCTTTTTATTAATGTGAAAGCTTGTGCCTACCTGTGGTTCATTTAGTGAGCTGAAGAAAAAAATTTCAGACCTTTATATGCAATTCCTGAGTTGCTACAACACCAGAATACTGACACATATGATTGTACTATTTATCTGTGGAAGATGGTTGGATTTTGCTAAAAACCACAAAGGAAACCAACAGTCCCACAGAGTTCTGATAACCCCACCAAAAAGGAAATACAAAAAGGAAGTTAATCTAAGAGTGTGACAGCAGAAGTGATTTCGACAACAAAAAAGCCTCAATATTCTGCTCGTTCTCATCTCGAAAAACCTTCATCTTTATCCCATTTCCTTCTGGATCTTCTCCCTTTCTAGCGACTGGAAACAAGACAAAAAAAAAAAAAAAGTCCTGGATTCAGATGAGCAGAATTCTAGTACTGTGTACCGCACTTTCAGAATCGAAGCCTGTTCCCATTGCTGTCTAACAGGGTAGTAATACCTGTCCCAGTTCCCTCCCTTGTATGTTGCCAGGATCGTTTATAAAATAACGCTGTTCCAAATTAGCCAAAACTACCATCGCTGGGACAGTCGCCAACAAAACTCAGCTTCGATTCCCTCTCCGGACAAGGCTGGATCGACCTACAGTCAACAGGAAGCTCCTGGGGTTGGGATAGACTTGGAAGGAGGCCAGAGGCGACTGTTCATGGACTGCGATGAGGGCTGTGATGAGGGTGTTACTAACGTGGCCGTCAGCCCCCCACCCCCTCCCGCCCTCCGACTCGCCCGGCCCAGCTGAGATTTTACTATCAACTACAATGGGTGCGGAAGCGTAGTACTGAGAAGCAAACTGCCAACCAAAAAAACCTCAACCCCATCCTCCCCTAAAACACAAAACCCCAAAGCCCTCGGCACTACACAGAGCGGGATCAAGGAAAAGGAGAAAGGGAGAGGGGGTGGTATCTGCCGTCCCAGCTCCGTCTCCAGAGGCAGCCAACTCGGCGGCCGCAGGGTCCGCGGGTGGGGAGGGGCATTGTGGATCGGCTCTCTGCGTGCTGAAGAGCCACCTCTTCACGCCCCCTCAGCCTGCGCCGCCTCGGGAATCCGCCCGGACCCCGCCGCCATGTTGGGTAAGGATAAGTAACTAGCCACCTAGGATGACCTCGGCTGGAGAAGTCCGGGGCACGCCGCGGCGCCCGCTGGCGCCGGAAGGCTGGGGGCGCTGAAAACAGAGTGGGCGCGGCGCGAGTTCCGGTGAGCGGGCCTGCGGCGGGAGCAGGTAGCTGCAGCCCCCGCCCCCCCCCGTTGGGGGGGGCGGAGCCAGGAGTGAGGGCGGGCGCGGAGTCGGGAGGAGGTGGAGAGAGAAGACTTGGGGTGGAGGAGCCCGGGAATTCCCTCCTCCTGAAGTGAAGAGTTGGGTTGACTGTGCGGTGGTTGCTGCAGCCGGGTGCCCGGGACGAGGAGGTGGAAGGAGGGAGAGGGCTCTGCGGGCATCGCCTCCGCCCCCTCCCCACCACCGGAGCCGCAGCAGCGGTGACCCATGTGAGCGCGACCGGAGGACAGGTAAGGACCCTCCGAGGCCCCACGGGCGGAGGTAGTGGACACCGGCCGGCAGTGCTAGGCCCCGGCGCCCGCCCGCGCCCGGAGGCGCTGCCGCTCCCTGCCCCCGCCGGCTCCGAGTCGGGAAGTTGAGGAGAAACTTCTCCCCTCCCCCGACGCGGCTCGCTAGGCGGGCGTGTCTCCTTCCCTGCGCTACCTGTTTCCCCCCTTGTCTCGGTCTCCGCCCCGTCCAGTCCTACTCCGTCCCGCCCAAGTCGGACTTCAAGTCCCAGGAGCGTTAGGACACCCCACCACCCGCGTCCTTAAGGTTGTGTGGGCCGCCGCGCGGGGTGGGGGCGAGGTTTATTTTGGCTCGCATCCCCAAGTAAGCGGCGAGGGCAGCGGCCCCTTTCTGTCCCAGAGGTTGGGGGGTCTGAGTGTTGACTTACGCCGGGTGGCAGCTGTGTCGGGTGTGTAAGGGGCGAGTTGGTGAGCCTCTCGCTTCACTTGGTTTGATTGAAAACCACAACATGTTAAAGTTTTCCTTTGTTTTGTGTTGGGGGTTGGGAAATAAGCCACTCAGCATCCACTTTTACAGCATTATGCCACTTCGCCTCCCAGTTGGTTCGGTCCTCTGTCCACGTGTGTTACAGAAAAATTTGTTTTAAAACGTATTTTTCTTGACAGTTGCTTCCAGCTTTGGCTTTATTGGGCATGGGTGAGCGTTGTTGTAGGAAGCTCTTCGAAAATCAAGTCTGATGGAGGGGCTGCTTTAATTTTGTTTTGTAGTGAGTGGGACACAACATCGTTTGGATTTGGTTGAATTATTTTCTGTGCAATTAATTGAAACAGGCTTGGAGTAATCCACCAACAGTTTATAAATTATTAAAGAAATGAAAAATCTCTAGTGGAATCACAACTTTATGTTCATGCCGTTTTTTAGGTATCTGGGTTCCACCGGTGTGTTTTCACATAGATGCTTTCACATGCACATATATATGATTGTGGCATATTTGTGCCTTGTAACTGTAGGATTACAGTGCTAAAGATAACTTGATATTTCTAAGTGTATTTAAACTATCTTGTTAAATTATTAATGGTAAATTATACACTAAGGAAAATATTACTAAATATGTACACTTGACTATATGTATTTAAGACGAAGTACATGGTAGATCTAGTTATCTTAACTAGCACAGTGTTTGGCACACAGTGGACAGGAAACATTTTGAATGGACAGGTAACAAAGAAGGGTCTTGTATTAGAAACCAAGGATCTTGTATACATCATATATGATTTTTAATGAATCGTTCTGTAAGAAAGTTGTTTTTCACGAAATCATACATTTGTTATCCTAAAATATGAGACCCCTGTCATAGTTGACATTTAAGAAAGTTTAATTATATTTTAGAAAAGAAAAGAAAGTTTAATTATATTTTAAGTTTTAGACATTAGCTAAGCCTCAGTGGAGATTTTGAAACTTGTTGACAATTCATAGGGTGCTAAATTAAAAAAAATAGTTACCTTTTATCTGAATCTGAATACAAGACAGTCTATATCCATGTTTCCAGAATAAAAGATAAAAGGGCTCATAAAATATGTACTCTGTTATAACCACCATAAGGTTATATTAGCTTTAATTTTGCAGTGTGTTTTTGCTGACTTCATAAACCACAAAATTGACTCCTTCCTGTTGAACTAAAAGTGAAGTTACAGCTTTGACCTATCTTCCTGGGATAGGCAGAATTGATCTTATGACTGAAGTATAATATTAATACATGGTTTAAGTTGTTTGTTTTTTTAATTTAGTAAATTCTCAAACCTCAAAATCAGTATCCACGCAAATAAATTTCCTTTATAGTCTGTAATGTTAGAAGAATAAATATTCTAAAAGAATAGTAATGACCTAGTGTAAGAGAACTATTACCAACCTGTGGTGTAAGACTTATTTTGTATAAAGTTTAACTGTGCATCTTTTTAGGCAGTAAATAAATTATTTATGTGAGTAATCTTTCTTTATAAATATACGTAATTCTCAATCTTGTGTTCAGTGTAGACATTTATTAGTTCCTATTAGCATTATACTAAAAAGAAGCCTAATATTTAAATAATTGAAAAGAGCAACACTAAACTCTGTCTAGGAATGCACACTTGGGTGATAAAACTATATATATTTTTAAAAACCTACAAGGAAGTGATTTCTACAAAAGTAATGATGTGGGAGGAGGGAGGAAGTTGTGATTTGGACGCAGCAGCTTAATTGGTGGTAAAGTTTTTTTTACCTGGTGGTGGTTGCAAGGGTGTTGGCTTTAGTATAAATCATTAAGCCATACATTTGTTCTGTGTATTTTTCTGTATGTGTTGTAGTTTACATAAAACTTTTCTTTCTTTTTTAAAGAAGCCTATTTGTAATGTACTATATGAGATAAGTAAAGAACTTAATATTTGGTGACTGACTTTAGAGTACTGCTTGGATTGTCCTTTGCAAACAGGGTTAGACTTATTAAATAATAATTATCATAAACCAGCTAGTGCATGTAAGTAACCACTTTGACATGTAAATAACATGTTGATATTTTGAGGGAAGACACCAGGTTTTTACTAACTTTAAATCCTCTTCAGCTTTTATATTATAAGTGACACTTAGGTAATCAAAATATGTTTATTAAACTAATGGGTATTCTTTGGTCATTAAGTATAAAATATAATATATTTTACAGGAAATTATGTAACATTATAGTTAAAACTCTAACTATGACATTAAGGTAAAATGTTTTATCCATTTTTAGTTTTCTGGAACAGTAATTCTTTAGATCAGTAATTTCATCCTCAGTTTTGACATCCTTAATAATGTCATGAAATTCTGAGTGGTAAGATATGTTTCTGTTTACTTAAGTTTTTTGAAGATGTGTCATGTAGCACCTAAAGGAAGAGTATGTTTTGTTTCAAAACTAAACAGATGACCATATGGCACTGGAATTTAAAAAATGCTGAAAATCATTGCATTATGCTACTTTTCTTGCTTTAAGTAATAATGGCTTGCTGTTATAGTTGTTGGTAGCTTTTTAGTTGTTGGTCTCTTTGCATTTTGTAATGCAGAGTTGAAGGAGAGATGGCATCTGTGCCCAATTCTTGTATCACAGGAACTTTCAGTCATGTTATAAAGGTGATGTTTGTGGTGCTGGTTTTGTTACATGAATATTTACAGGAAGTTTTAGTTAAGATCTTCCATTGTTCAAAACCCTACAGGACTTAGGTCACCTTCAGTTCACATTTAAATAGGTCTATAATACAAATACAAGTTCCCCTATCGAGGTACAATCGCCTTTCTTTAAAGGAGATAATCCGTTCGTATTAAAGGATCTTGGTATCTTATTGGTAGTGTGTACGACAGTTTGTGTGTGGCTATGGCAGGGTATGTATTTTCTTTTTTCTTTCAGCTGCTTCAGTGCCACAATTAGCCTGAGTATTGCTCAGCTGCAGCTGCTGGGTGATTATGAACCATCCAGCGCCTGTCTAAACTCAGAGGCAGATTTAGCAAAAGGAGCTATAGTAGGAGCACAGGGTGAGAGAGAAGAGCCAGTGCTACTGCCAGTATAATTTTAACATGTCTGTATGCTAAGGGATCATTGGCTGCAGCAGCACTACTGTTGTCTTGGAAGTAGCAGACTTGATGGCAACATATCCTGGTTTGGATTGGGTTTACTTGGTGTTACTCTTTCAAGATCTTGAAGCTCACTCCGGGAAAGAGTAATTTCAGTGTAGGATGATGTATCAATGAGGTAGTGCTTCACTGAGTTAAAAGCCTCTGTGCCCAGGATATCAGTGCCCTTTAGTTTCTCCTTGTTTGAGTGTATATATGAAGCATATACCATATACTACATGCTGCTTTAAGCTGTGTCTCTTAGAAGTGCTGCTGATGTTACTGTTGTTTGGGGGTGGCAGGAGAGCTTATAAAGCAGGTTCTTTGGACTTCCCACTTTTTCCTAGGAAATGGATGGAAGATTTTCAAGAGATCTAGAACTAGCTGCACATGGCATATCCCCTGTGGCTGTCTGAATTTTGCCTGTAGCAACCCTAGATTCTTTTTCCTGTTGCTCTTCCTTTATTCCTGGAGTATGAGAAGATGGACATTATTAAACACAGATATAGTATCATCTAAATATGGCAAGCCCCAGACTGAAAGATGCCATCGGCAATTTTTTCTGTTTCTGAAATGTTGCTAAGTTTAAAAACATGTCAAGCTAAGAGCCTCAGCATCTTGTCCTCTCTTTTACCAGTGCTGTTGGAAAATCTACAAAGACAATTTCTTCTTATACTAATCCTGGCTTTGAAACTTGGTGATTCAGGGTTTGGCTAATTTTGGTTGGAGGATAGAGGGTATTGGGAGAAGCAGTACTCAAACTTGTATAACCAGAAGGAATGTAACCAAGAGGTACAGAAGACTGTATACTCTTGAACAGTAACAGGTACACATTGTCATTATGGCACATACTTGGCAAGACATGGATGTATTGACCCTTCTTTGTGCTCCCACAAAACTCCTATGTAAAAAAAAAGTGCATTTCTCCTTGCATTATAATTTTTTCTTTATATGACTGGTATACTTGATCTAGTGCTCACTGTGGCAAGGAACTCTTAATATGAATCTTTGAACAGTCCCTAGTAGAATAAATACTTAATAAAATTTTAATTGTATTCAGGGATATGGTTTTACATACACAGACTTCTTCCACACACAACACTTATACTCAAATTTTCTAAAATAACTTTAATGCTTTTTTATAAGCTAATGTTAAATTCTTTAAATTTTTTACCCTCAAAGTTTTGTTCTAGAAAATGGTTTTATAGAACTGTTTAAACACTTGCACATGTGAAGTTAAAGGTCATCTTGATAAAATGTATTTTTTTAATGTTTTTACTATTTTAGTGAATATAGAAGGCCTACCTTTGTATACACACACACACACAAACACACAAAAAAAATTATCCTAAATTTTTCTAAAATACATTTGACATCCTGTCATGTTACTAGTGACAACCAATGTTATAATTATAACTTTTATGTTCATATCTTCCGAGGACAAAAGAAAAAGAAGTTCTGATTTTCTTAATGTAATGTAAAGAATGCATAGTTCATAGAATATATCTGCTGGGGACAGAGACAGGAAAGGCCTGACCACTGAAATTTAAAGATTACCTGGTTTCAGCCTCTCTTCTAGCAGTATGTAAACTCCAGGTTTTCTTAACCTAATTATGGAGGCTAATCACCTAATTATTTTAATGTAACTTTCAGTTCTTTAGCATTATGTAGAAGTTGGGGTGGTTTGAAGAAAGTGTGGTGGCTTTTGCTGCATAAATTAATACATAAAATTGTTCCATGGCACATTTATTATTTTTAACTTTTATTCTGATGCAGTTAGTATTTTATGGATAAAGATACTTTAAAAATAATAGCCAGGCATTTGAAAAGCGGAGAATGCAATGTAGTGTAATAAGGAAAAGACCAAAAGGTCATCTGTATTTTAATTCCACATTTTTTTATCCTCACCCAAAGACATCGTTTTTCATTGCTTTTAGAGAGAGAGCATGCAAGAGGGAGAGAGACGTTGATATGAGAAACATCAATTGGTTGCTGCCTTTTTTTTTTTTTAAAGATTTTCTTTATTTACTTTTAGAGGGGAGAAGGGAGGAAGAGAGTGAGAGACACATCGGTGTGTAGTTGCCTCTCACACACCGCCTACTGGGGACCTGGCCCACAACCCAGGCATGCGACCCTCCGGTTTTGCAGGCCAGCATTCAGTCCACTGAGCCACAGCAGCCAGGGCTGATGGGTTGTCTTCTTGTACCATACCCGACCAAGGATCAAAACTGCAACCTGGGTATGTGCCCTGACCAGGAATTAAACCTGTGACCTTTTAGTCTGTGGGACAACGCTCCAACCAACTGAGCCACCAGGAAGGCTTAATTCCACTTCTGACAATGTGGCCTTGGTCAATTCAGTAAACTCCCTAGGCCTTAGTTTCAATATTTGAAACAGGAGTCAGTTTGACTAGATGGTTTCTAGTATCTCTTAAGCCTTATATAAATGTGTGGTTCTACTACAGTTTTAATTTTTATATTGATAAAAATTTAAGGAAATGTTTTAGAATCTAGAATTTGAAATAAAATTAGGTGAGGAGTAAGTAAAGGTTATAGTAAGAAACTGATACTTAGACTTGGCATTGGACTTTCTCAGGTGAACGCAGTGTTAACCATGTGGTATGACAAATACTGTGCTACTTTTAATGTTATGAAAATGATCACACCACCATGGCTGGTGTGGCTTAGTTGGCTGGGCATCATTCTTCAAACCAAAAAGTCTCTCAGGTTTGGTTCCAGGTCTAGGCTCACACAAGAGGCAACTGATCAATGGTTTTCTCCCTCCATTCCCCCCTCTCTAAAATCAATAACCGTGTCCTAAGGTGAGGATTAAAAACTGCTGTCTTTTAGGAATTCACATTGTGCAGAACTGGCTATGATTATGAGGCTGTTACAATTTTTGTAAATTGGTAGCTTTTTCTAGGGTGAGTCTCTTACAGCACTTCTCTGGTTTTTAACATTAGCTGGTGATACCTCTGAAACTTTAATAAATCCTTTTGCACTAGATGGGTTTAGCCTCAAGTAAACTTATTTAATTCTTTAGGCAAGAGACTTGATTTGATGTTTTTCTAGATATTAGTGTATTGCAGGCATTTGTGGCTAACATACACAGGTTTCCCAACACCTATATAGAAGTTTACTATAAGAAGACACATTTGTTCCTCAATACAGATTAATGTTAAGAAAACATAAAAAAAAAAAAGAAGACACATTTGAAAGCAGGGTTTTTAAAAATAATTTCAAATCAGTTTTGCAGTAATATCAGAAAACTAAGGACTTTTTTATTCATGGAAGCAGATAGTTGTGATGTCATTTAACAGTAATCATGACTGGGTGGCAGCTTTGCCACATTGTATCAGGAACATAGCCACATTAAAACATTTAATTGTTTTATTTGCAGATGAATAAACATAATAATCACATAAACAAAAGACAAAAATCACATGATCATAACAATAGATGCAGAAAGAGCATTTGATATGTTACAGCACCTATTTATAATAAAAACACTCAGCAAAGTGATAAGAGAGGGAGCATTCCTCAATATAATAAAGGCCATATACAAGAGACCTAGAGCCAACATCATACTCAATGGGCAAAAAGTAAAATCTTCCCCACTAAGATCAGCAACAAGACAAGGATGCCCGCATTCTTCACTTCTATTCAACATAGTATTGGAAGTCCTACCCACAGCAGCCAGACAAGAAAAAGAAATAAAAGGCATCCAAATTGGAAAGGAGGAAGCAAAACTCATTGTTTGGAGATGACATGATAGTATACATAGAAAATCCTGTAGACTCCACCATAAAACTACTCAATCTAATAAGTGAATTTGGCAAAACAGCAGGATTTGAAGTCAATATGCAGAAATCAAAGGCATTTTTGTACACACCAACAATGAAATCTCAGAAACAAATCAGGGGAAAAAACCGATTTACTATAGCAACAAGAGAAATGAAGTACCTAGCAATAAATCTAACCAAGGAGGTAAAAGACCTGTACTTCAAAAACTACACAACACTGAAGAAAGAAATTAAGGAAGATACAAACAATTGGAAGCATATACTGTGTTCATGGGTTGGAATAATTAACATCATCAAAATATCCACATTACCCAAAGCAATTTATAGATTCAACGCAGTCCCTATTAAAATACCAATGACATATTTCACAGATACAGAGCAAACATTTCAAAAATTTATATGGAACCATAAATGACCCTGAATAGCCTCAGTAATTTTGAGAAAGAACAAAGTAGGAGGGATCACAATACCTGATATCAAAGTATGTCACAAGGCTACTGTAATCAAAACAGCCTGGTACTGGCATAAGAACAGACACATAGATCAGTGGAACAGAATAGAGAGCCCAGAAATATACCCAAGCCTCTACAGTCCATTAACAAATGGTATTGGGAGAGCTGGACAGCTGCATGCAAAAAAATGAAACTAGACCACCAATTTACAGCATACACCAAAATAAATTCAAGATGGGTAAAAGACTTAAATATAAGTTGCAACACCATAAATGTCCTAGAAGGGAACATAAGGAGGAAAATCTCATATTCCACACAGTAATATTTTCACCAGTGTATTCCCTAGAGCAAAGGACAAAAAGGAAAGAATAAACAAATGCAACTTCATCAAAATAAAAAGCTCCTGTATGGCTAAAGAAAACATCAGCAAAATGAAAAGGGAGCCAACTGTATGGGAACATATATTTGCAAATGATACCTCAGACAAGGGTTTGATCTCCAAATTATATAAAGAACTCACTCTACTACACTCCAGGAAGGCAAACAATCCAATTAAAAAATGGGCAAAAGGACCTGAACAAACATTTCCCCAAGGAGAACATACAGAGGGCCCAGAGATACATGAAAGGATGCTCAGCATCACTAGTCATCAGAGAGATGCAAATTAAAACCACAATGAAATACCACTTCACACCAGTCAGAATGGCCATCGTAACCAAATCAACAAACAATAAGCAGCAAGTGCTGGTGAGGTGGAGAAAGGGGAGCCCTAGTGCACTGTTGGTGGGAATGCAGACTGGAGCAGCCACTGTGGAACACAGTATGGAATTTCCTCAGAAAACTAAAAATGGAACAGTCTTTCAATTCAGCATTCCCACTGCTGGGACTCTACCCCAAGAATCCTGAATCACCAATTCAGAACCTCTATACCCCAATGTTCATTGCAGTGTTATTTACAATTAGCTAAGTGCCATAAATAGCCTGAGTGCCCATCAGTAAATGAGTGGATCAAGAAACTATGGTACATTTACACAATGGAATACTACGCAGTGGAAAGAAAGGAGCTCCTACCCTTTGCAACAGCATGGATGGATCTGGAGAGCATTATGCTAAGTGAAATAAGCCAGGTGGTGAAAGACAGATACCATATGATCTCACCTATAAGTGGAACCCAATTGACTAAACAAACAAGCAAGCAAAATATAACCAGAGACATTGAAATTAAGAACACACTGACAGTAAACAGAAGGGAGGTGGGAAGGGATAATGGGGGAGAAAGGAGTAAGGGTTGTCGGGAACATGTATAAAGGACACATGAACAAAGCCAAAGCAGGGTAGCATCAAGGGTGGGAAGTGGGGATGGCTGGGGTGAGGGGGGAAATGGAGACAGCTATCCTTGAACAATAAAAAATGTGAAAAAAAATAAATTCCACAAAATAAAAACATTTAATTGTTTGAATTGACAAAAGTGCAGGGTAATTGTTCTGGATATTTTTTTTCAAGATGTATAGTTAATATTTAGAACAAAATAAGTGTGGACACTTGAAAATGGTTAGCTTTTTTAAGTTTTGCAAGATAATTTTATAAAAATAAACAAACTGAAACTATAAGTACATTGTATTCCCAAAGTTTGTCAGTCATTTAAAAATCAAAGTTCCCAGAGAAAGTCTTTTCTTTAAGGTTAGCTTTTTGAGTTAGATTTCTAGCAGCCCATTACAGTTTATCTATAAAAACCTAACAGCTATAACAGTGCTGCATGGGTAAAGGTATTCTAATTGATTTTTCAGGTTTTGTTTTGTTTCTTTTTTAAAGTTTGCTGACCTCTTGAACAGATGAAATATTTGGCCTATAAGATAGATGCTTTAATGACATAGTGGGTGAATCCGTTGCCTTTCCAGTCACCATCCCTCCCCACCTTCCTAGCTCCTCACTGTAAAAATCATTCTGCTATGAGTTCCATATTGGGATGCTAGGACTCTCCCAATGAAGCCTTGCTGTTAAGCTGGATTTAAGTACAGAAGCTTCCCTAGCTTCTCTCACCCGCTTGCTGGGCACTTTGAAGCCTTCTTTCTACTCTAATCCTATAGGACAGTGTGAGGAATGGGAAAGTTGCAAAAGATTAGGAATGAGAAGTAAAAATGAGGATAATAGAGAAGGACTTGGGAAAAAGAGGTGTGGACATAATGTGGAGCTTGTAATTTTTTCTTTTGTGTCCTTTTTTTCTATTTCTTACCCAATTCATTCCTTCTCTTAGACATTGATTATGGGGGGGAAAAGCCTATTCTGTGACAGGTGCTATGGTACACATTTATATGCATTATCAAATTAACTTAGATCTTTGAAATATCTTTCCAGAATACACAGAAAAATCATGGCTGAGGTAGGTGTTTATTATATATGAGGAGACTGAGAATCAGAAGGTATATGTAATTTACCAAGGTTGTATAACTAAATGATTGGGTGGAACTGAATTTGAACCTGAGGCTAACTGACAGCAAGCCTTTTCTCTGTAAGACAACTTTCTTAGGAATAAGGAGCAGTGATGGAAAGGGGAATTTCTTACATGTTCCTTCTTCCTTAAACTGTACATCTGTATTGGGGATAAGAATTTTTAGCCACTTAAACTTTTTTTTTTAATGGAAGTAACTTTCTGGTTAGGTGTCAAGGTCAGATACTATATGAACTGAAAGAGATGGATTATTGCACTAACTAAACAGTAGCAAATTCTTTTTGCAGGTTTGGGTTTGTAATGGAAAATTGATATACAAATTCCAAAGTATTCTTTATCTTTTTATAAAACAAGATGTCAATCCCAGATTAATAGACAGTGTTCAGATCTTTATCCAGTCAGGTTTCTTTTTTTCTTTCCAAATTTAGTTCATCAGAAGAACAAAGGAGCACACCAAAGATGGATTATTATACTATCTGTAGCAAATTACAGTAAGTTTGTGTTACTGTAGGTAAGTTTAAAACCCAAACTTACAAACCCAAATTTGTAAGTTTGGGTTTGTAAAGTGTTCATATAGGCTGCATGTATATAGTCAGCCCCCCATGCTTAAATTTGAATCTTCTGACTCAGGCTGGCTCAAACTTCTGTGCAATATTTTTTTCATTTCTACTAATTACATCATTTATTCCTAGATGAGTTAGTAGAAATAGATGGAAAGTTTGCATTGGCTAAGAGGTCCTCTATCACATTTCAGATACATGCTGCAGAAAGAGAGTGTACGTTCTGATTTGCCCTTCCAGTAGGATGGAATTTCCTATACCTTGGTAGAGATGCAGCAAGCATTCGTAGCTTCTCTTTCTTCTGGAAGAAATAGTAGGATTCTTCCATATTGGCATGTTCCTATAAATCTTATTGTTACATGAAATTCTCACTCCATGAAGAGCCTCATCTAAAGCTCCAAATGGAGATATTGTTGGCTACTCTTATCACTGTGTAACTTCCATTAACAATGATTTGCTTCATCACCTTGGAAGCTTTTTCTTCTTGTCTTCCTTTTTTTTTCCCAGTTATATCTAAGAATGTACCCTTTATACTCTAATAAGCTGGATCATTGTTTTCTAGTGGGAATATTAGCTTGATTTTGTAGCATTATTATCCCACATAGAATTTTTACAGTACAACTCCTTCACATGTAACTCTAATAGTTCTGTCATTGCTTACATTTATTGGGTCTACAAAAGTGTTGGCAGATCCTTCAAAACTGTTGTGCCAAGTCTGAATGATGGGAGTGGCTGCTGGTTGACTGTAAGGTCCATGAGGGCAGGGGTCTTTGTTTTGGTTACGGGAGTGATTCCAAGCATCTAGAATAATAGCTTGTAAAAGGGCCTACCATGTAGGAAAATGTAACAGTTCGTTGGTAATGTTTGCCTACCATGGGCATGAAAGAAAGAAATGTCAAGAAATAAATAGCTAGCTTCTCAGTAAAAACTCATGCAGTAACGACAGATGTTTTTTCCTCAAGACTCCGTGGAGTGGCAGACCTAGTGCTAAACTAGTGATATTAACACTCAGGATGAAATTACATAAAATTTCTACTTTAATATGGTAGAGATACTGAGGTTTGATTTGGCAGTGACTTATAAATGTAGAAAAGTACGTACTTACAGCAAGGGGTTTCCTTTTCTTTATATGTTATTCTCTAAATATATCTCTAGCAACCATATTTCTTAAAAACTGGGGCACAGGTCAGTTCCCCTTATATTACATGGATGTAAACAAGTCGTGAATATAGCTGATTGTAAGTAGAGCTGGGAAAATAGTCCTTAGCAGGGCAGCTGCCTTCCACTGACAACCATAGAAGGGGAGGATGCCTTTTGGTGAAAGGTAGCTGTCTCTGCCACAAAAGGGGAGAGGAAGTCACCTAATAAAGAAGTTAGACATTTATTGTATATGGAAATATACTATTTGGTTGTATAAACATGATTAAACTATTTGACTGTGTGGACATTGATGGTATCTTAATTTAAGGCAACAATATCTGTCCATAGGCGAACCAGTTATAATGGAAAATGTCTCATATTCCACCACCTTCTGGAAGTTTGTTTTTTATAAACAGAATATCTGGAAAAATTTAATTTCATATTTTCAACAGTAAAGGAAGCTATAGCGATACTTGCCATAAATAGACATTTCTCCAAAGAAGACATACAAATGGCCAAAGACACACGAAAAGATGGTCAACATCTTTAATCATCAGGGAAATGCAAATCAAAACCACGGTGAGATAACACTTTATACTTGTCAGAATGGCTATTATCAAAAAGACAAGAGGTAAAACAGTGTGGGTGAGGATGTAGAGTAAAGGGAACCCTAATATATCATTGATAAGATTGTAAATTGGTATAGCCACTATGAAAAATAGTGTAGAGGTTCCTCAAAAATTCAAAATAAAATTTCCATGCAACACAGCAATTCCACTTCTGCGTATTTATCCATGGAAATAAAAAAAGCTAATTCAAAAAGATATGCACACCCCAGCAGCATTATTTATAATAGCCAAAATAGGGAAGCAACCTAGGTGTCCATCAACAGATGAATGGATTAAGAAGATGTGGCATACGTGTGTATTTGTATATACAATCAAATATTACTCAGCCATAAAAAGAATGAAACTTTGCCATTTGCGACAACATGGATGGATCTAGAGGGTATTATGCTAAGTGAAATAACTTAGAGAAAGACAAATATATGATTTCACTTATATATGGAATCTGAAGGACAAAGCAAACAAGCAAAACAAAACAGTCAGATTTATAGAAACAGAACAAACTGATGGTTGCCAGAGTGGATGGGGTGGAGGGGATTGGGCAAATAAGGTAAAGAGGATTAAAGAGGATCAAATTTCCAGTTACAAAATAAATAACTCAAAGGAATGTACACTATTGGGAATATAGTCAATAATATTGTAATAATTTTGTATGGTGACAGAAAGATTGTTAGACTTACAATGATCACTTTGTAAGGTATATACAAGGTCAGTCCAGAAAAGTCAGCCATTGCGAATTATACAACATGGATGTAACCTGGCATCCAAGAAGAGAGGACTGGAATGTTCATGTATGAACAATGATGACTTCACTCTTCTAGTCAGTGGGGGTGGTAGATGCTGTTGAGTGAGCATGTGTACTGTGTGGCTGTCATTCAAAATGACAGTGAGTAGAGCAATAAATCTGCATAAAATTTTGCATTAAGCTTGGACATTCCTCTGGCAAAAACTATTCAGATGATTCAGGAGGCTGCAGCTATGGGTAACTGGTAATTGGCAGCTTCATCATGACAGTACACTCGCTGATGGCCCAACATCAAATCACCCAGATGACTCAGCTCCCCTACAGCCCAGATTTGGTGCCCTGTTACTTCTGGCTTTTCCCAAAACTAAAATCGCCTTTGAAAGGGAAGAGATTTCAGACCATTGATGAGATTCAAGAAAATATGACAGGGTAACTGATGGCGATTAGAACTGTTTGAGGTCCCCAAGGTGCCTACTTTGAAGGGGACTGAGGCATCATTGTCCTTCATACAATGTTTCTTGTATCTCGTATCTCCTTCAATAAATGTCTCTATTTTTCATATTACATGGCTAGATACATTCTGGACAGACCTGGTAGATATTGAAAGACTCTGTTGTGCACTTGAAACTAATGTAATATTGTACGTCAACTATACTTTAATAAAAAAAGAGAAAACCACTACCACCAGAAACAAAATATTTGCTATTTTGAACTTAATTAGGATGAATAGAAAGAAAATAATGATACGTAAATTCTAGAAAGAACCTTGGAGATAGCAACCATTTTTTACTACATTTTATGTTCCTGCACCCTTGGATTTGTATTAAAAGTTACAAGAAAGTAATTCTGAACTTTAAGGAGATTATGTCCTAGACTTTAGGAAACATACTGGAAAGAGTCTATGGTTTAAGGTTCTAATGGATAATATGCCACCTAAAGAAATAAAATTTCTAAAAATGCCTCAAATCTTTTGTTACAAAAAGCTTGGGAAGCACTCTTTGGGGGAAGGGGTCAGGGTAAAATGGGGATCATAGTACCTGTATTTACATAGCACTTTTAGTGCTTGAGAAAAGATGTTGATTAGCTGTATGAAAGAATTTGATGGGGCCCTAGCTGGTGTGGCTCAGTGGATTGAGGACTGGCCTGTGACTTGAAAGGTTGTCAGTTCTATTCCCAGTAAGGGCACATGTCTGGGTTTCAGGCCAGGTCCCTGACTGGAGGCCTTGTGAGAGGCATCCAATAACTCATACCCTTGATGTTTCTTTCCCTCTCTTTCTCCCTCCCTTCGTCCCTCCCTTCCTCCCTCCCTTCCCCTCTCTCTAAAGGTAAATAAATAAAATATTTTTTTAAGATTTTATTTACTTATTTTCAGAAAGGGAGAAGGTTGGGGAGAACAGGGGACAGAGAGACAGAGAGATAGAGAGATACATCAATGTGTGAGAGAGACATTTATCAGTTGCTTCTCACACGCCCCCTATTGGGGACCTGGCCTGCAACCCAGGCATGTGCTCTGATTGGGAATCTAACCAGTGACCTTTCTGTTCATAGGCCAGTGCTCAGTCCACTGAGCCACACCAGCCAGGAAAATCTTTTAAAGAAAAAGAAAGAATTTGGTGGGAATAGTGGAGGTGGAAATTATGATGGCACTAAAGCCCCTCCCCCTTCTATCCCATTTCACACCTCCCTTTCCGAATACCCCCTTTGCCACTCCTACTAGGGCTTAGTTTTTGTTTTGCTGTTGTTGTTAATGAATAGAACTTAAATTAGAAGGAGGAATATGTAGTAAAAGTCAAGTAAAAGCATCAAGAATCTCTTTGGATACTGTCAGAGAATGAATGGGATTTTTAGAATGATTGATGCTTAGAAGTGAGAAAGACTAATGATATCATAGATGATTTATTTTTAGAGAGGGAAGGGAGGGAGAAAGAGAGAGAGAGAGAGAAACATCAATGTGCGGTTGCTGGGGGGCGTGGCCTGCAACCCAGGCATGTGCCCTGACTGGGAATTGAACCTGCGATGCCTCAGTTCGCAGCCCGAGTTCAATCCACTGAGCTACGCCAGCCAGGGCTAGACGATGCTTTTTAAGTTAGAAAACTTATAAAAAGAATACAAAAGCAGATACCAGATAATAAGAGAGCATCTAGCTTTCACTAATTTTAAACGTCTTGGTCTAGAAGAATTCTATCTGAAGGTTCTGTAAGATTTTCTGATACTCCTGGACCCCACCAGTAATCTTGGAGACAGATAGACATCTCAAAATAAGAAAACTGATTAAATGATGCCTTAGAATAACAATTTTCAAAGAGTGTGCCACAAGAATTTTTTAAAATATGCAATTTCTGACTATTTAGCCAGGGGCAGTGACCTTTTGTCCCTTAGATTGTCAAATTAAAAAAATGATAACAGTCAACACAATAGCTGTCTGGTGTGAATGAATCAATATTATACCTATTTTTTTGTTAGATCAGCAAAACATATTTTTTGTTGTGTCAGAGAATATTAGTACTTAATTTATGTGTGCCATGAGATGAAAAAGGTTGAAAATCACTGCCTTAGAAGATGAATTTTAAGAAATGCTGACACTGACAGTTGTCTTTGATTCCTAACAAAATATTATAACAGTTTATTAAGTTATTTTTATAAATGAATTTTATAAATGAATTTTTATATTCAGTTACCTTTATAAATAATTGTAAGGTTATAAAGAAGTAATTTTAATAGTAATTTTTAGAAGTAATTTTAATAGTAATTTTTAAATATACTTATTTTTAAGTATACTTTTAAATATAATTTTAAAAATTATATCAGTGTGCTTTATTGAATCATTGAACTCCCCTTTCCCATCTGTGGTGTTTGAGTACATGCTGGATTAAGATGATCTGTCAGTGTTACTTTCCTGTTGGTGAGTGGTCGGACCTGATAAGCTTAGTTTTCTTCCAACAGTAAGGGTGAGTGATTCCTTTTTCTGCCATCTTTTTTGGTCAGTTTTATTTTCCCCTTTCTGTAATTGTCTTTTAATGTCATGGTAGACATTGCTTTATCTTTTTGATGATATTCAGAACCAGGGATTTTAACAGGTTCAAAGTTCTCTTTATTTTCAGATTTTTTAAAAGGAAGATTGAACTGGGAAATATATAAACATACCTGTTTAGCCCATAATACCTGTGGACACTGTTTTATTTTTGTTAGTTATATAGGTGAAGAAAGACAACTTAAAATTGTATCAGTTTGCTTTTCGATTGAAAGCTACTATGCATTTTTCCATGTGGTGAATTGCCTCTCCTTAACCTTTGCCAATTTGCTATTAGGGTATTTGATAGATTTGTAGGGATCCTTTGTATAGTGTAGATATTAATCCTTTGTCTTTATGTTACAAATATTTTCTCCATATGTTTGTCTCTGTTTTGTCTAATATTTTCCTTTTATCTTAAAGTATTAAAATAGCTTTCTTTTTATAACTGCTGTATAGTGTTCCATTGTGTAAATGTACCACCATTTTTTAATCCACTCATTTACTGATGGACAATTAGGCTGTTTCTAGCATTTGGCTATTGTAAATAACACTGCTATGAATATAGAGGTACATAGGTTCTTTTGAATTGGTGATTCAGGCTTGGGATATAGTCCCAGCAGTGGGATCGCTGAATCAAAAGGCAGTTCCATATTTAATTTTGTGAGTAGATGCCACACTGTTTTCCACTGTGACTGTACCAGTCTGCATTACCACCAACAGTGCACTAGCGTTCCCCTTTCTCCACAACCTCGCCAGCACATGTTGTTTGTTGATTTATTAATGGTGGCCTTTCTGACAGGTGTGAGGTCATCTCTCTTTTGGTTAGTGATGTTGAGCATCTTTTCATATGTCTATGGACCACCCATATGTCCTCCTTGGATAAGTGTCTATTCAGGTCTTTCACCCATTTTTTAATTGGATTGCTTGTCTTCCTGGTTTACATCATACAAGCTCTTTATATATTTTAGATATTAAACCCTTGTCCGATATATCATTGGCAAGTATGTTCTCCCATATAGTCAGTTCCCTTTTCATTTTGATGATGTTTTCTTTAGCCATGCAGAATCTTTTAAATTTGATGTAGTCCCATTTGTTTATTTTATCCTTTATTTCCCTTGCCTTAGATGTGTCAGTAAATATATTGCTACATGGGATATCTGAAACTTTACTGCCTATGTTTTCCTCTAGGATTTTTATGATATCACAACTTATATTTGTCTTTTATCCCTTTTGAGTTTATTATGGTGCATGGTGTAAGTTGGTGGTCTAGTTTCACTTTTTTGCATGTATCAGTCCATTTCTACCAACACCATTTATTATTGAAGAGGCTATTTTTTTCATTCCATTTTATGTTCCTGCCCCTTTGTCAAATATTAACTGACTGTATTGACATGAGTTGATTTCTGGGTTCTCTATTCTGTTCCATTGGTCCATGTGTCGGTTCTTATGCCAGTACCAGACTATTTTGATTACAGTGGTCTTGTAATATAGTTTCATATCAGGTATTGTGATCCCTCCTACTTGTTCTTCTTTCTCAAAATTGCTGAGGCTATTTGGGG
Source organism: Tonatia bakeri (assembly GCA_004024845.1). NCBI lineage: Eukaryota > Metazoa > Chordata > Mammalia > Chiroptera > Phyllostomidae > Tonatia > Tonatia bakeri. The sequence continues at coordinate 51,489 of PVIA01007647.1, read as the reverse complement.
TCATTTATGGTTCCATAAAAGTTTTTGAAGTATTTGTTCTGTATCCGTGATAGATATCATTGGTATTTTGGTAGGGATTGCATTGAATCTGTAGATTGTTTTCAGCAGTATGGACATTTTAATGATGTTAATTCTTCCAGTCCATGAACATGGTATATGCTTCCATTTATTTATGTCTTCCTTAATTTCTTTCTTCAGTGTTGTGTAGTTTTTGGAGTACAGTTCTTTTACCTCCTTGGTTAAAGTTTATTCCTAAGTATTTTATTTTTCTTGTTGATGTAGTAAATTGTTGGATATTTTCTTCCATCTTTAATATTAAAATGGCTGAACAAAAACTCACTAATTTTGATTTTTTTAAAGTTTTTTTTTAAGAGAATTTTATTTGTTTTTAGAGAGGGAGAAAGAGAGAGAAACATCAATGTGCAGTTGCTGGGGGCCATGGCCTGCAACCCAGGCATGTGCCCTGACTGGGAATCAAACCTGCAATGCTTTGGTTCGCAGCCCGTGCTCACTCCACTGAGCTACGCCAGCCAGGGCTAATTTTGATTTTTTTAATGCATGCTGATACGACAGCTGTCGCAATACAGTCTAATGCAAAATTGTTTCGGATGAAGTGAAAGACAAATGAGCACTACTCAAGCTATTGTATGGAAAAAACTAAATTAACTTTTTGGCTAACCCAATAGATCATTTATGGGAAGGACATTTGTTTACAATATGAGAGCCTTGTTTGACTGGAGCTTGGGGAAGTGTGGACCTAGCAACTCAAATTTTCACAGCTTTGTGCAGATGACCGTAAAAGTGCCATGAGCATTAATTTGGCAGTGGGAGGAGGGATTTACAAATAAATCTCAGTAAGTGAGCTAATTTTCAAATATGGAATCATTTAATGAAGATTTAGTAATGATATTCTTATGTAGTGGATGTTGCAGAATGACTTCTGGGCTAACTATGAAAAGAACATGGTGCATATGGGTAGGGGTCAGACCCCTACTGGTCCAGGCCTGTTAGGAATTCGCCCGAATAGCCAGAGGTGAGCTTGAATGTAATGCTCTTGAATCATCCTGAAACCATCCCCTTGGTGTGCTCTCCTCCTCCATCTGTGGAAAAATTGTCTTCCACGAAACAGGTCCCTGGTGCCAAAAAGGTTGGGGACCGCTGCTGAGAATCTCGAAGTAATTCATTATACAGGGAGCATAGAATGCAAGAAGATGAATGGAAAGAGTCCAGCCAAGAGAGGGAAATAAAGCAAGTCATGCAGGGCCTTCTGTTTCATATTAAAGAGTTGGACTTCGTATTGGGAGCAGGAGCGAGTGGGACATTGAAGGCTTCTAATCAGGTTTTCTTTTTAGAAAACAAACATTCTTCACACTACACCCAGAAAAGGCTGGAGAAACTGTAACACTAGGGCCATAGAGATCAGTTAAGAAAGCCTTTTCAAGAAATTAGACAATAAATGATTAGTAGTCAAGGGAAGTAGTAATTAATTGACAGAAGTGGAAGAATTTTGGAAATAATGGGGTAGTATGATCAGGTCTTGGTGACTGACAAGATATATGGGGCATGGGAGGGTCTAAGTTAAGAATGACTCTCAGGTTTCTGACTAAGGCAGCAAGGTGGATGGGAGCACTATACATACCATTCACTGAGACTGGGTGCCAGAGAAGGGAGAGTGGATTTTGATGGTGGTTCTGTATTTTAGTTGTAATTTTGATGTGGCTGCGAGGAGAGCCATGTTTTTCTATGCCACCATCTTAAAGTGATTTTAAACATAACATAATATTTACAAGCTACAGTTAAATTCTTGGATACCAGTAATAACTTACTTAAATTTTGTTTCTTATTCCTCTTACTAGAGGATACTGCTGATAATTCCTGAGAAAAGGCTAGTAATATAATACAGTACCTGCACCAAAAGGTGTCAAAAATCAGAAAGGTTCCTAGTCTCTGAAAGCTGTAACAGATTGAACTGATTTACTTCTTGCCTTGCTTCCCTAAACTCCTCTCCAGCCATACTCCCCATCATGTGGCTTACTTTAGTTTCTAAAACACACCTAATTCCTTGCTTGTTGCTCGAATTGCCAAATTCTCCCTCTGCCCAGATGTTCTGCATTAATTTCATGTTTATAGTTATGTGTTTGATTTACATACATTTAAATTCAAGATATTGTTACAGAAAAGTACGGTGGAAATAAAGTATTTACCACAGGTATTTGGGAAAAATCAAAGAGCTTTGGGTAAATTTATAAACTATTTCTAAAAATGTGTGGATCTTATTTCTTCTGCTCTTTAGTCTTGAAGAGATTAAAAACAGAAGGGATTTATACATTATTATAGAAATAGTTGCATGATATGTTTTTAAGATTTAAAACTAAAGAAGAATCCATACAGTGTGAAAGGAGCATTTAATAGACATAAGGACTTGAAAGTATCTAGTTGTTTACTGTAACTTGCAGGTCAAAAATCTTGATAAAGGAAAGTAGGTAATTTGAAAATCTCAGAGGATAAAAATTCTTTAGATAGGTATAAAATCAGTTTATGTGTTCAAGTGTTGACTAAATTTGTAGAGGAAATGATGTTTAACAAGTATTTTACAGGTACCTTTCTACAAACAAAAAGTTTTTAATAATTGCCTATCATGGCCAAAGGTGATTAACTTTTTACGTGGGAATCTTTATGATTCAGATCTGTTATATGTTGAATTTAGTAATTTTATTTTTAAAATTATGGGCTTTTTCACTCTGGCTGGTGTGGCTCAGTCGGTTGCATGTCCTCCTGCAAACTGAAAGGTCTCAGCTTTAATTCCTGGTCAGGGCACATATCTAAGTTATGGATTTGGTTCCTGATCTCAGGGCCACTGATTGATGTTTCTCTTTCTCTCTTTCTCCCTCCCTTCACCTCTCTCTTTAAGAAAAGGGCAGGGGCCTTGTTGATTTGTAAGTGATTTTGTTTACTATAATTCCTAACACCATAAATTTTAGGTATTCTTTACCATTCTTTACATATTTACATGAGGTATTGTACTTAGTATGGCTGATTCTATGCCAGATTTCATTGAAGAAACTAGAATGAGTTGACCTACCCTTTCTTTAGGATCAATTGTTTGTATATATAAAATGAAAAGAAGAAAGAGAATAATGGTAGAAAATCACTATCAGTGAGCCCTGCAAGCTCAGTTTTCCATTGCTCACATTTTCTGTACTCATTTGACTCTTGGAAAATTAAGTTCTTTGTTTGCTTATACAAGACAAAGAGCACACCGCCCTTTAGTACTCTGTTATTTCCTCCTCTTTGCTTTGTGTTTTCTACTCTTTAATGGTTCAGCATGTCCTTTGTGCTTTATGCTAAAGGGATTTAAAAATGAAAGTTTGAGAAAAATCACTGACTATGTTTATGGCCTGTAGAGCACTGTGACCTATGGACAGTGATCATTTTGTGTCTTATGAAATTGTCTGCAAATTTATTATTTCTCTAGAATTTCTTAAAGATTTAAAACTTTTAGTTGTAAATTGGAGCCATCTGGGCAAAATGCCTAACTAAGGCCTTTTCTCCCCTGTTGGATATAACATAAAATCTCAGTTAGTTTGATAGAGTTAATTTATAGAAACAATGTACATTTAAATGCTTTTTTAAGAGTTCAAAAGTATATTAAATCATTTGAGAATTTTTGATCACTGTTACTACTTAAAAGGCATGTTACATGGTTAGCGTGGAGAGAGGCAGGATGTTTTCAGTTAGATTTGTGTTGTGCCAATAATGTTATCATGTTGTAACATTTTCTGAAGGGCTAATATTTAACAACTTATCAAAAAACAGAAAATATTATAGGCAAGGCTTCCCTAAAGGCTGTATGGGAATAATGCAGCACAGAACTCAGAAAATCCAGTTCCCCAGTTGTGCTCAATTTTAAGCCTCATCTCCTTGAGCAAGCGACTTAACCTCCCCCAGACTTTAGGTTCTTCATTAAATAAAATATGTAGAGATTACCTCTATGTAAAGCACTTTGGCAACAAAGCACTGTCAAAGTGTAAAATACTTTTAAAACAAATTACAATACTTTTAACACACCATGCAGTATAGAATAATATCAGCTAATGATTGAGCCAGATGCATTTAAAAATTATTTCAGATTTGTCCCAGCTCTAGTAAATATACTGTCACAAAGTATCCTATACCAACACAGTATAAAAAATTCTAATATGGCCAGTGATATAAAGTTGAAAAACTTTCATTTGACTTACAGAATTGAAAATTTAGGAAATGGTTGGAAAACCTGTAAGTATTTGTAGAAATCTTGCCATGTTTTGCCTTTTGGGGGAGAAACAAATGTTAAACAGGTTGTAGGAAAGAATTAGAATCAAGTTATAATTCAGTGATTTGTTATTTCAACAAAATTTAAACAAATACCCATATATCTTAAGAAGAAAATATAAGATCTTTGTGGCATAGGCTCTGTTTCCTGTTGCTATCTGTGTATTCTGCCCTCATCTTTTCCTTCTTACACTTTTCCTGTTGTACTTGAACACTGAGCTACTTATGGTTTAAAAGCCCACTTTGTTCTCTCTTGTCTATGGCTTTTGAAGATCCTGTTATCTCTGCCTGAAAGATAATCTCTGCCCCCCCTCATTTGCATAGTTAATATCTAATTGGCCTTTTTTCCTTCCCCAACACAAATCTGTGTTTTGGAAGATTAGTGAGTGATAGGGAAAACAGGTTGGGAAAGTAAACTGGGGAAGTTAACTTGAAATATACCAGGTTAAGGAGCTGGGATTTTATTCTGTAGGTAGTTGGAAGCTGTTGAAAGATTTATCTTAGTGTTGCAGACTAAAGATTATTGGGCAGTCAGCACGTTAGAACCACCTTGGTTTGGATTAGAGGTTGAGAATCAATGTATAGTGTCAGATTATGAGGCAGAGTTGTAGAAACAGATAATTAGGATCTAAAGAAAAATTGATCAAGCATTCATTTATTTTAAACATATTTCTTGATACTTACTACATTTCAACCTCTGTTCTAGGTTCTGGGGATAGAGGAGTGAAGGCTATGAAAATTCTACTCTGATATTTATAAAATACAGAGAGCCTTAAATCGGTAAGAAAAGACAACCTTATGAAAAGTTAATGTCTTCAACATCTTACAAAAGAAAGTGGCCAATAAACATATGTAAAGATGCTCACTTCATTAGTCATTATGAACATAAAATTAAAATCACAATGAGACACAACCACGTGTTCACCAGAACAGATAAATTTTAAAAGATTAAAAATGCCAAGTATTAGTGATGAGGTGAACCAATGGTAAGGTAACTCTCATACTCTGCTGATGGGAATATAAACTGGCACAGCCTCCCTGGAAAATGGTTTAGTGGTGCATACTGTATGAGCTAACAATCTACTGCAGGATATATTTCCAGTAGAATGGTTGCTGGAAGTAGTGTGTTTCTTGAACTGGATGGTGAGTAGTAAAATAGTGTTCATTTTGTGCTAATTCATTGAGCTGTATGTTTGGTTTACTTCTCTACCTATATGTTGTACTTCAATAGAATGAAAAAATAAAAGTTGCCCCATATATTTTACAAAGGAGAGCCATCATTATCATCAGAGTCATCACCATCATTGCAAACATTAGTGATTAATATATGCTAGGTACTGTTTTAGGTGCATTATATATATATTAACTCATTTAATCTTCTTGGTTCTTGAATCTTTTGTTATTGCCATTTTACAGATGAGAAACAGGCACAGAAAGGTTAAGAAAGTTGAGTAAGCTTACACAGCTACTGAGTGGTAGAACTCAGATTTTAAATACAGACATTATCTGTTAAGTCTGTGTTCTTAACCACTATGCTGTATATCCAATAAATGAGTAACAAAAACAGCCTGCACTCTCAAGCCTTATGCTGCATATACTGATAAATGTATGAAGAGCAATAAAGCAGATTAAAGGGGAATAGGCAGCGCTCTAGGAACATTGTGTGCTGCTTTCTATAGGATGGTCAGAGAAGGTCTCATTGAGGAGGAGGAAGTGATAATAGCATAGAGACCTAAAGAAGCTGGGGGGATGGGCCATACTGGTATCTGGCAGAAGAGCCTTTCAGGAAGAGAGAAGAAAGTGCAGTAGCCTGAGACAGGAGTGTGCTGAGCCAGTCTGAAGGATAGTAAGAAGACCATGTGGCAGAAGTGGGGCAAGTAAGGGCACAGTAGTAGATGAGGTTAAAGTAATGGGTGCTATACACTAGCATCTTGAAGGCCATTGTAAAAACTGTGGCTTTTACTGTAAGCATAGTGGGAAGACTTTGGATAGATTGTGGCAGAGGAATGATATGAAATGATCTGTTTTAAAAGAACAACTCTGACACTTTGAAGAGAGTGTCTAAGGGGTGCAAAAGCAGGAACAGTGAGACCTTTGAGGCTAATTGCAGTAATTCAATATTGAATTAGTGTGAGATGATGTGACTTAGACCAGGGTAGCAGTGGAGGTGTAGAGTTTCAGGTTCTGGATGTATAATATTTTGAAAAGAGATCCAAGGTATTTGTTGAGAAACTGGATGTAGGATGTAAAATAAAGAGATTATGCCCTGGCTGGCGTGGCTCAGTGGATTGAGTGCGGGCTGCGAACCAAATCATCTCAGGTTCGATTCCCAGTCAGGGCACATACTTGGGTTGCAGGCCACAACCCTCAGCAACCACACATTGATGTTTCTCTCCCTCTTTCTCTCTCCCTTCCCTCTCTAAAAATAAATAAATAAAATCTTTTTTTAAAAAAGAGAGAGATTATAAGGATGACCTCAGTGTTTTTGGCCAGACCAACTGGAAGAATGGTATTGATGCTTACTGAGATGGGGAAGGTTGCAGAAGCTGGTTTGGGGAGGACGATTAGTATCTTGGAAATGTGAAATTTGGGATGCAGTTAGACATCCAAGTGGGGATATTGAGTAGATATTTAAACAACTAATCTGGAGTTTAAGCGAGAAGATCAGAAATCCATAAAAATATAAATTTGGTAATCATCGATGTATAAATGTTGTTTAACGATATGAGTGGATGATAAAGGAATGACTGTAGATACAGAAGTCCTTCCAATAGCATTCTGTGTTTAGATGTCAGGGAGGTGGGAAGGAACCAGCAGAAGAGACTAAAAGAGGAAAAATCAACACTGTGTGTCTTAGAAACCAGGTGAAGAAAGTATTTTAAGGAAAAGGGAGTAGTGATCCCTGTATTGAATGTGGCTGACAGGTCAAGTAAGATGCGGACTGAAAATTGACTATTGGGTTTAGCTACATGGCATTAATTGAGAATCATAATGGGCACTTCTAATGTAGTAGAAGCAGGGAAGCAAGGTGAGAAATCAAGAATTTCAGATTATATTGTGAGTGTGAGAAACAAGAAAGTTGGAATAATTTTTTCTAAAGTAAGTAGGTTATGTGGAAAGAAAAGAAGTGGGGCCCTGACTGGTATGGCTTTGTGGGTTGGACTTTGTCCTTCAAACTGAAAGGTCGCCAGTTCAATTCCTGGTCAGCGCACATACCTGAGTTGTAGGCCAGGTCCCCAGCTGGGGGCATGCAAGAGGCAACCAGTTATTGTTTCTGTCACACATAGGTGTTTCTCTTCCTCTCTTTCTTCTCTCCCTTCCCCCCTCTCTAAAAATAAATAAATAAAATATTTAAAAAGAAGAAGAAAAGAAAGAAAACAAGTGGGAAAGTTGAAATGGACTGGATTACGGAAAGGCCAGAGGTTTAAAAAGAGAATGGACTGACTCTCTTAAATACTTGGTAGCATTTCTTCCTGTTGTGGGTATTAATCCTTGATTTCCTATAGGATTTTGAAAGAAATGTAAACATAGTAGTCTAGGTTTTCTTTTCTTTTTTCTTTTCTTTTTTTTCTTTTCTTTTTCAGTTACAGTTTATTTTCAGTATTATTTTTGTATTAGTTTGGATGTACAGTATAGTGGTTATGCAATCATATACTTTGCAAGTGTTCCCCCAGATATTTCCAGTACCCACCTGGCATTACACATAGTTATTAGCAATATTATTGACTGTAATGGTCTAATTTTTCAAGTATAATAATTTACGTTCTCTTTGGGGATGGTCAGACAGCCATATAAGAAATAGGAAAGGGACCATTTTATTTCTTGTTCCTGAGAACTTACCCCATCAGCAAAGCTCTTTTGATATTTTTAGTTCCACTCTACCTTCTCTTGCCCATTTTCCATGGAAGATGAGAAAGTAGTTCAGATGTGTTGAGGGATCAAGGGTAAAACTTTGCTTGTGTTAACCTGACTTATGCCTTCTGGTAATTGCAGGTGACTTAGTGGAGCTAGATCAGCATTAAACATTAATCTTCCAGATCTCTGACTTATCCATTGAAGAAGAAAAATCTAATGCAGAAATTTGTTTCAATTAGAAATATTTTTACTTTTAGTACATGTTGCTAAAATGTATATCTATACTAGCTATTAAAACAAGAGCTTTTGCTAACCAGGCCAGTCATTACGTTACCTTCTAGGCCCACGGTCTCTTAAGGAAATCATAGGGTGTAGTACCTGATGTCTAAACCATAACTGATGATGGCAATTGGTTAAGGTAATTATAATTGATAGCATTTTATATTCTGTTGCTTTTACTCTTGTTAATGCCAGTGCAAACTCAGAAAAAGGCAAATCAGACAGTAGCTCTGGGAGATTGAGGGAACCTGGAATATATCACAAATTATAAATCACTTACTTACAAATCAAAATTATAAGTAAGTAGGCATGACCAGGATGGGAAGTAGTAGGTTTAAGCATAGGGAACACAGAAGTAGAGATACTGAATCCATGTTATGGTAGGGAAGCAGTAAACTCCTAATAATAGAGCAACGCCTGCATTCAAACTTAAACACTAGCTTTTCAGGATTAATCTGTATGATCAGATTGTTCTGTAATTCTGATTTTTATATTTTTCCTCTTCCCTATTACCATTTTTATCTCAAGAATAAAACTTCTTGAGTTCAAAAAAGCTTAACTGACATTAAACTGAGTATAAATTTTAGACTTACCAAGCAGGTACATAGGAAATGATGCTTAATTTATGTTCTTATTTATTTTTATTCCTACCCTTGGCCCTTACCCTTTGGTAGCCTCCAGCTTGTTCTTTATATCTATCGGTCTGTCTGCTGTTTTGTACTTTTATTTGTCATTTACAGTTGGCATTCAATATTATTTTAATTAGTTTCAGATGTACTGCACCATGGGTTAGACATTTATATAATTTATGACGTAAGTCTAGTACCCACCTGGCAACATACATAGTTATTACAGTATTATTAACTATATTGCCTATTCTGTACTTTATATCCCCATGACTATTTTGTAACTACCAATTCGTATTTCTTAATGCCTTCACCTTTTTTACCTGGAACCCTCAATCCCCCTCCCATCTGGCAACTATCAATCTGTTCTCTGTATCTATGACTCTGTTTCTGTTTGTTTATTTTGTTCTTTAGATTATACATATAAATGAAATTATATGGTAAATTTCTTTCTCTGACTTATTTCATGTAGCATAATACTCTCTGTTGTCCATCCATGTTGTTGCATCGTTGTTGCAAATGGTAAGGTTTTTTTATGGCTGAGTAATATTTCATTGTGTATATATACCACGTTATCTGGGAACTTAGGTTGCTTCCATATTTTGGCTATTATAAATAACACTGCAGTGACCATAGGGATACATATATCTTTTTGAATTAGTATTTTGGATTTCTTTGAGATAATGCCTAGGAGTGGAATTGTTGGTAAATAAGGTAAGTTATGTTTTAAACTTTTTGAGGAACGTACATACTGTTTTCCGTAGTTTCTGGACCAATTTGCAATCCCGCCAACAGTGCTCAAGGATTCTCTTTTATCTGCATCCTTACCAACACATGTTTTTTGTTGATTTATCCATGATAGCCATTTTGACAGGTGTGAGGTGATACCTCGTTGTGGCTTTGATTTACATTTGTCTGATTAGTGGTGTTGAGCATCTTTTCATATGTCTATTTGCCATCTGTGTGTCCTTTGGAAAAAATATCTATCCAGATTCTCTGCTCATTTTTTTTTTATTGGCTTGTTTGTTTGTTTTTAGTTTTAAGTTGTGTGTGCTCTTTATAAATTTTGGATATTAACCCCACATCAGAGGTATCATTGGCAAATATCTTCTCCCATTCCGTAGGTTGTCTTTTCATTTTGTTGGTGGTTTCATTGTTATGATAAGCCTTCTGAGTTTGATGTAGTCCCAGTTGTTTATTTTATTGTTTCCCTTGCCCAAAGAGGTGTAGCAGAAAAATTATTACTAATAGCAGTGTCAGCGAGTTTACTACCAATGTTTTCTTCTAGGATTTTTATGGTTTCTGGTCTGACATTTAACTCTTTCTTTACCATTTTGAGTTTATTCTTGAATATGGTGTAAGAAGGTGGCTTAGTTTTCTATTTTTACATGTATCTGTACAGTTTTTCCAACACCATATATTGAGCAGACTGTTATTTCATTGTATATTCTTTTTTTTTTTAAGATTTTATTTATTTATTTTTAGATAGAGGGGAAGGGAGGGAGAAAGAGAGGAAGAGAAACAGCAATGTGTGGTTGTCTCTCGCATGCCCTATACTGAGAACCTGGCCCACAACCTAGGCATGTGCCCTGACTGGGAATCAGACCAGCAACCCTTTGGTTTGCAGGCTGGCGCTCAGTCTACTGAGCCACACTAGCCAGGGCCCATTGTATATTCTTGCCTCCTTTGTCATAGATTGACCATATGCATGGGTTTATTTCTGGGTTCTCTATTTTATTCCATGTGTCTGTTTTTTGCTAGTATCATGCTGATTTGATTACTCTAGCTTTATAGTATACTTTGATAACAAGTAGCATGATACTTCCAACTTTTTTCCCCCCCTCAATATTACTGTGGTTATTCTGGGTCTTGTGGTTCCATATTCACTTTTGTATTACTCATTCTACCTCTGTGAAATGTGTCACTGATATTTTGATAGGTATTGTATTGAATCTATAGGTTGCTTTGGGTAGTATGGACATTATAATGATGTTAATTCTTCCAGTCCATAAACATGATATGTGCTTCCATTTATTAATATCTTCTTCAGTTTCTTTCTTCATTGACTTACAATTTTCTGAGCACAGGTCTTTTGCCTCCTTGATTAAATTTATTCCTAGGTATTTTTTATTGATGAAATTGTAAATGGGATTGTTTTCTTAATTTCTTTTTCTGATAGTTTATTATTGGTATATAAAAACGCAACCAGTTTCTGAATATTTATTTTGTATCCTGCTAGTTTACTGAATTCATTTATCAGTTCTAGTAATTTCTGGTGAAATCTTTGGTATTCTCTCTGTATAGTATTGTGTCATCTGTAAAGAATGACAGTTTTACATCTTTCTTTCCAATTTAAACGCCTTTTATTTCTTGTTTGATTGCTGTACCTAGGACTTCAAACACTGTGTGGAATAAAAGTTGTGAAAGTGTACACCCATATCTATTTTCTGATCTTAAGGAAAATGATTTTAGCATTTCTCCATTCAGTATGATGTTAGCTGTGGGTTCATCTTGTACGGCCTTTGTTGTGTTGGGGTATATTCCCTCTATTCTCAGTTTACTGAGGTTTTATCATAAATGGATGCTGGATTTGTTTGTTGTGTGTGATTGTGTGTGTGATTGTGTGTGTGATTGTGAATGGGATTATTTTTAAAATTTTTCCTTCTAATTGTTTGCTGTTGGTATATAGGAAAAGCAGATTTCTGTATATTGATTCTATATCTTACAACTTTAAGAAGTCATTTATTACTTTTAATTGTTTTTTTTGGTAGAGTCTTTAGGGTTTTCTATATACAGTATCTTGTTCACTGCAAATAATGTTTTACTTTTTTTTTCTTTCTGACTTTGATGTCCTTTGTTTTTCTTGTCTGTTTGCTATGGCTCGGACTTTCAATAACTGTGCTGAATAGAAATGGTGATAGTGTGCATCCTTGATGTGTTCCTAATCTTAGAGGACAAGTTTTCAGCTTTTCACCATTGACTGGAATATTAGCTGTGGGTTTGTCATATTCAACATTTAGCATTTATTATGTTGAAGTATGTTTCTTGGTATATTCATTTTGTCATGAGGCTTTTAATTATAAAAGGATGTTGAATTTTATCAAATGCTTTTTCTGCATCTGCTGAAATGGTCATATGGTTTTTATTCCTTATTTATTTTTTAAAGATCTAATGTATGTGTTTTTAGAGAGAAGGGTAGGGAGGGAGAAAGAGGGAAAGAAACATCAAGGTGTGGTTGCCCCTCCCACACCCCCAACTGGGACTTAGGCCCACAACACCTACATGTTCTGTGACTGGGAATTGAACTCGTGACCCTTTGGTTCACAGGCCAGCACTCAGTCCACTGAGCCACACCAGCCAGGGCCCATATTCCTTATTTTTTTATGTGATGTAATGCACTGATTGATTTACAGTGTTGATCCATCCTTGCGCGACTCTGTGCTGAATCTCACTTGGTCATGGTACATAGTGTTTTTAATGTATTGTTGAATCTGGTTTGATAATAGTTTTCTTGAGACTCTATGAGCATAGATTCAATATCCTTGACTCTATGAGCATAGATTCAATATTCTTGAATCTATGAGCATAGATTCAGTATCCTTCAGTATCCTTGAATCTATGCTCATCAAGGATATTGGTCTGTAATTTTCTTTCCTTGTAATTTTTTTTCTGGTTTTAGTATCAGGATAATGATGACTTTGTAGAATGAGTTCTGGTAGTGTTTCATCCTCTTCCATTACTTGAAATAATTTTGTATTTCTTCCTCAGTCAATCTTGAATGGTTGTATATTTCTAGAAATTTAAACATTTCTTCTAGATCATTGAATTTATTGGCATATAATTGTTGCATTCTTTAATGATTTTTTAAATTTATGTGGTGTTAATTATAACTTCTTTCAATTATGATTTTATTTGGGCTCTTTTTTAATTGATGAGTTTGGCTAAAGGTTTGATCATTTTATTTATCTTTTTAAAAAACCCAGCTCTTAATTAATGTTATATGTTGTTTTCTTTTCTTTTCCTTTTTCTTTTTTATTTTTATCCTCACCCGAGGACATTTTTTTTTCTCATTGCTTTTAGAGAAGAAAAGGGAGAGAGAAACATTGATGCAGGAAAGAAGCATCGATTGATTGCCTCCCCTGTGCACCCAGACTGGGGATGGAACCCACAACCTAGGTATGTGCCCTGACTGGGAATTGACAACCTGCAATCATTTGGCTACAGGGCGATGTTCCAACCAACTGAGCCACACCAACCAGGGCTCTAATGTTTTCTAATTTCTGTATTATTTCTGCTCTTATGTTGACTATCTCCTGTTTACTTTTGGTTTTATTTGTTCTTTTTCTGGTTCCTTTAGGTATGAAGTTAGATTGCTTAATTGGGATTTTTCCTGTTTTGTAAGGTAGTTCTGTATAGCTATGAACTTTCCTTTTTGAACTGTTTTTGCTACATTCCATATTTTGAAAAGCTGAGTTTACATTTTCATTTGTCTCTAGATAATTTTTTAATTTTCTGTTTCATTTCTTCTTTGATCCATTGGTTGTTTAGTACCATATTTAGTCTCCACACATTTCTGTTTTTTCCTGTAGTTGATTTATTTTTTATTTATTTTTGTAGAGAAGGGAAAGGAAATAGAATAACATCAATGTGTGAGAGACACATTGATCAGTTGCCTCTCTCATACACACCAACCATAGACCAAATGGACCAGGCTTGCAACCCGGGCATGTGCCTTGACCAGTGACCTTGCACTTTGCTGATGACACCCAACCAACTGTGACAGCAGTCAGGGCTGTAGTTGATTTCTAATTTTATGCATTGTGGTCAGAAAAGATGCCTTGGTATGATTTCAGTCTTCTTGAATTTATTGAGGCTTGTTTTGTGACCTGATGTGTGATCTATCCTGGATGTTTCATTTGCACTTGAAAAAAAAATAATATATCTGCAGTTCTGGCCTGCAAAGTTGATGCTGAGAAATCAGCTGATAGCCCTTTAGGGTTATTTTGTATGTAATTTGTTGTCTGCTCGTTGCTTCCTTCAAGATTGTTTCTTGAACTTTTGCAGTTTTAATTGCATGTCTTGGTGTCGGTCTCTTTAGGTTCATAGAGGGTGATGGAACTTTCTTTATTTTCATTGAGGAGGTGGTTGCACAAGTGTATGCATTTGTCAAAATTTGCAGACCTGTTTAATAAGAGCAAAATTTGCACATTTAGCTTTAATTTTTTAAGTGGAATTTTAAAAGCGAGAAACCAACTCATTGGAGCATTGCAGATGTGAAAGAATCATCATGGTGTCTTACTAACTGCGTGATCTTACTTAGATTGCCATTGAATCTAACCTAGTCTAAGTGTAGAAATAATTTTTGACTATAGAGGACAAACTTGGTGTTGAAATGCTCTTGATAACTTTTACAAATTAAATGGTGATAAAGGTGTTTGGCAGTTAACTAGGTGCTGACCATTATTTCAGTCAGTCAACTATCAGTGATTAATTTGCAATTCTAATGATTTTGATAATATTCATGTTATAAATTTGTGTAACATCAGTTCAGCCATATCATTTTATATTGTGAACCACCTTTTGATATTGATAGATTGTAATTGTCAAAGCTTTTTAGATAGAAAAAAATGTAAAAAGAGTTATATAGAATATTTGGGTTATATCCAAGCACAAGTAAACATATGATGGGTTTCTGTGAGGTGAAATGAATGACCTAGAAGTGTTGTGGAGAATGCAGGGCAACAGGAATTCACATTCATTGCTGGTGGAGGTGCAAAATGGTACAGCCACTATGAATAACAGTTTAATAGCTTCTTAGGTAAGATATGCTTAACTTCATATGATCAAGCAGTTTCATTCCTAGGTACATGGTGGAGAGGCGCATATCTACCCACCCAAAGACTTGTGCAGGAATGTTTATAGCTGCTTTATTTGTAATAGCTCGAAACTGGAGCAATTCAAATACCCATCAACAAATAAGTGGATAAACAAATTGTAGTAAATCATATGATTGAATTCTAAGCAATAAAAATTAATGAACTACCTATGTATGTAACAACCTACAAGTGTCTCAGATACACAGTGCTTAGCAAAAAAAGGTCAGACAATATATAGTATGAACTCTGTTTATATGAAACTCTAGAAAAGATAAATTTTTAGTTTGATAAAACAAATCAATGATTGCATAGGTCTGGGTTTGGATATTGGTTGGGAAAATGGTACAACAGAACATTTTGAGGGTGATCAAAACATTCTGTATTAGAAGTGTGGTATTGGTTGCACAGTAATAAGTATTTGCCCAAACTAATTGACCTGTATACTTTAAATGATTACATTTTGTTGTAAGTAAATTATACCTCAAAGTTCATTTTTTTTAAAAGAACATTGTAGGAAAATATTTCTGAAAGTGTCTTAGAAAAGAAGTTTTCTTAATTTTAATTTTAAACAAGTTCATATTTCTCAAAAAAATCTTGAAATGGCAGTAATATTCAAATGAAGAGTTAAAACCCTCATTTTTTTTTTCAGCAAATGTTCATACACATTATGCTCCACCAAATATCAGTATGAAATCACTCTTTATAGGTGACAGATTTTACAATCTTAGGGGTATCTCAGAGTTTTATATACACTTTGAGGGAAGTTTGGTTCTATAGTCATGCGTCACTTAATGGCAGGTATATGTTCTGAGAAATTCATCATTAGGCGATTTTGTACTTGTGTGAACATTATCATAGAGTGACTTAAACCTGGATGGTATAGGTTACTGCACTCCTAGGCTATAAGCTATATAGTCCTTTGCTTCTAGGCTACAGGCTTATACAGTATATTACTATACAAAACAGCACAAGATTAAATCAGGCATAAGAGAAAGTGATGCATTCAAGAGACACCATAAGCATCAGGTATATGAGGCTGCTGCTTGTGTAACACGGTATACTGTTTTACAGCAAACTTTTTCTAAGTAGAAAGAGTACATTCTAAAATAACTACTAAAAGTAAAGCATAATATATGTATAAACCAGTAACATAAGTCTTTTATCATCATTATCAAATATCATGTACAGCACATAATTATATATGCTGTATTTTTATATGCTGACAGTAGATTTGTTTATACCAGCATTACCATAAACACATGTGTAAATGCATTGTGCTACAACATTAGGACATCACTAAGATTTTTTAGCTCCATTATAATCTTTTGGTACCATTGTTTTATATGCAGTCCCTTATTGATCAAAACATTATGTAGTGCATGACTGTATTTTTGTTAAACTATTGAATCCTGATAGTAAGTAGTTTACTACTTAAGATCCTTTCAGCTGCAAGTAACAGAACCAGAACTAAAACTGCCTTATGTACAATAGATATTTGTTATCCCACATAATAAGATTTCTGGAGCAAAATGTGTTCTAAGGTTATATAACTTAATACCTGAGCAACATCATCAAGGATCCAAGTTCCTTTCATCTTTCTTCCCTTCCATTCTCAGTATGTTGGTGTTCTCCTTTCAGATGGGTGTTTTATAGTCTCCAGATGACTGCCTCAGGTTTGGGTATCTTAGGTGAATAACATCTAGGGAAAGAAAAGGGAACATTCCTGTCTTGGATTCCTTTTTACATGTGAGGAAAACTTCTAGAAGCCCAGGCTCACAGCTTACACAGTTAATTGACGAAAGGAGTAAGACCACATGAGTGGCTTGAATCAATCATTATTTACTACCTAGAGCTGAACAGATGAAGGACTTGGCAAATGGAAGGAAGGTAAACAAAGTCGGGATTCTTTTATCAAAGCAGGGAGAGAATGGTTATTGAGTGAACCAAGTGTGTGCTGTATTAGATTACACTAAGACTGTGAAGGAGATCAGTAAACTAGGAGATCAGTATGATCAGTAAATCATACTAAAGGTCTTGGTAAAGGGTATATATTTTCAACTTAGAAGATGTTGCATTCTAGAATTTCTCCATGTTTTCATGAACTAGTCATTAATTTATTATTCAACTTAATATGATCTAGCTTTTATCTTCAGGATGCTAGAGAAATGCTCTTGCCATAGTTGCTAGTGAGCTCCTGATTACTGGTATTTGGCTTTTTAAAATCAGTTTAAATGCCACTTGCCTCAGTTTTGGTATCAGCATTATTAGCCATTTTCCTCCTGAAAGTCTGTCTCTTTATCCCTACTCTGCTATTCTAAAAATGTATTAAATTATAAAATAACTTCAAGCAAACCAAAAAATTGTGTCATTACTCACATTTAACACATTAATATTTTTTCTATTTGCTTTATGTTCCTTTTAAGAAAAAACAATGCACCCTGGCTGATGTGGCTCAGTGGATTGAGTGCTGGCCTGTGAACCAAAGGGTTGCTGGTTCATTCCCAGTCAGGACACATGCCTGAGTTGCAGGCCAGGTCTTCAGTTCGGGGGACACATGAGAGGCAACCACACACTGATATTTCTCTACCTCTCTTTCTCCCTACCTTCCCCTCTCTCTAAAAATAAAAATCAGAAAAAGAAAAAACAATGCTACAGATATAGTTGGAACTCTCCCCCAACCCATTTTGCCATCTTTAAATTAATGATTATCTTTTCCAACAATGTTTTTATATTTATATAAATACTCCCGACTGGAATTGCAACTTCCTAATTCTTTGTCTGTCTGTTCCTTATATGTAGATGTCCTGCAGATTCACACCCTTCTGAATCTGTACCTCGGGTGAGTTTATCTGCAAAAGGAGTGGTTAAACTGTGAGAATATTTTTATTTAATCTTTTTCTGGTTTGTGCCTTTCTCTGACCTTTAAACTTATTATCAACCCCTTACTAGACTTCTCAACAAGATGTCCCATGGGCACCTATAACTAACATCTGAAACTGAACTCATTGGTCCAGAAAAACCTGTTTGTCTCTTCTCTTTCTCAGTTATGGTAGAAATTAAACTAGAAACTTTCTGGTTATCCAGCCCTTAACACACGTAGTAGCTACCTTTAAAGTGTTCAGTAATATATACTGGAGAGTGAATAAATGACTCCTTTTTCTTTGTATCTCCTCTACTCTTATTTAACTGATCATCTAAACATGATTATTCTACTTATTATGTATCCCCTTAACCCCCTCATGTTTGTCCCTACAGTGTTCCTAACTTTTGTCCTTTCTCACATGAGTCATTGAGTGGTGTTAATAAATTTTCTACTGCCGTTATATTTTCCAATCTATAATTTATACTTCTGCCATGGTTATTCTAAAACTCCCATATTTTGCTATTCAGCTTTTTAAAAATCTTAAATAACTTTCCATTGCTATCTGGATGAGGTCTAAAACTTATTGCACAGCACATAATCCTCTTTGTATGGAAATTGTCCCCTTATTCTAGCCATCTGCCACACCATCTCAAAACACCCCCTATCACAGAGAAGTTTTCTGTTCTCCCAGTGCATCATCCTTTTTGAAGCATCTGAGCCATCCTGCATACTTTTCATTCTTCCTGAAATATCCTATTTCTTCTTCCCTTAATTTTCTATGTTTTTAAGACCCAGCTAATATGCCACTGTCTTCGCAAAATTTTGTTTCCCAAGCACTCAAGGCAGAGCCGGTGACTTCTGTTGTATTCCCATGGTGTTCTGTGTGTACCTCCAGTCTGGCTTTTTTTTTTTCCTTTTTCTTTTACTCTGCTAGCATTTTCCACATTTTACAAGACTGTATTTATTTCCTATACTTATTTGAAACTTTATTTAAAGAAAAGGGACCATTTCTTGCAGTCCCCAGCTCCCTTTTTAGTGTCTAATAAATGTGGTTTTTGTATCTATATAATATCTGTATATAGATATAGATACATCTGTCAGTAGTTTGTAACTTTCCCATTATTTTAAATAATTATGTTTCTAAGACAATAAAGATTTGTTTAACTCATTACACCTGAAGTTTACTTTAAAATGTAAATCATGTCCTACATTTATAATGTTTATTTTTTTTTTTATTTTTAGACAGAGGGAAAGGGAGGGAGAGAAACTTCATTGTATAGTTGCCACTTGCATGCTCCCTACTAGGGACCTGACCCAGGCATGTACCTTGACCTGGAATTGAACCCAGGACTGTTTGGTTTGTAGGCTGGCACTCAATCCACTGAGCCATACCAGCCTGGCCTATAATGATGTTTGTAAAGGAGATGAGCAACAGTGATGGCTTGATACTGGGGCTAGTGGAACTGGACTGAAAATTATGGTCTATCCTGGAGCTATTTTAGAAAGGGTAAGTGGGTGGTGTGAAAAGTTGGACTAAGATTAAGAAACCGGGGTGGGGGCATTAAGCATAATAATGGAAAACTGGTAGGGTGAGTGGGGGAAGGTGTGACTTTTGAAATTAGGAGTGAAGTTAGGAGAGATTTCTTGCAGAGAAAAAGGCCTAAGCAAAGATCCTGAGTGGACAAAAAGGTGAAAGGTGAAAAGGAGTGATTATGGAAGTTGGGAATGGATATGGGGGTTGGGTAAGTAATTATAGTAACCTTTGTTATGAATTGATGTATTTCAATCAACTGGTTATCAAATTTAAAATAATTAGCAGTCACTGTTTTTATAACTTTTTCTCTAAATAACTGCTGTTTTTTCAAAGGCTAATTTGTGTAATTGTTAATAGTGTTCTGTTAATATTTAGATTTGGGGTATAGATAACTTTGAAAATTCTTTGTATAGATTTTTAAATATTTTTTTCAATTAACATATTTTGTAGATATGTATCGATTGTTGGTTAAAATACACCCTTCAGTCTTAAGTATTGAGTCAAGAGCTGACAATCTGGTATCTTTTAAATTTTGCATTTATTAGAAGACTGGAAAGGTTGGCCATATCTTCATATGCTAATTGGCCTTTTGATTTTCACTTGTGAATTGCCTATTGATAGTCTTTACTATTTTTCTGAGGGATTATCTTTTTTTTTTTCCATGTTTAGGAAGAGTTGCCTTTGTTAAGAATGTCAATCAGTTTTCAGATATGTACGTTTGTGTGTGTGTTGAGAGAGCAAGTAAAAGCATGAGCAAGTACTTTTCCTATTTCTCATATATTTAGCTTCACTTAAGAGTGCTGTCCCTCAGGGACAACAGTGTGGTGCTTGCTGGGGGCAGGGAGTATAAAGAGACTAAATGGTAATGGGAAAAAAATAAATTTTTTTAAAAAAGTGTTTGTCCCTACCCCTGCTTCCCACATTGAAGTTCAATAATTGTTTGTCTATTATCCTTTTCTTTTAAGGTTTCTACTTTTACATTATACTTTAATAGACTTTTCCAACACTAGGTTATTAAACAACTTAGCTTTCTTCTAACCCTTTTAGAAGTGCAGTTGCCTGTTATGTGTTTAGCTTATAATTATCTCATAGTGTTCTCAGTAGATATTTAGATTTCCAGTCCAAGTCATGTTTCAGTGCTGTGCTTAACTGTCACATCCTCAGAATGGACCCATTTAAGATGGTGAGCTGAAAATCTTCCAGCTCTTGAGATTCTGAGGCTGTTTCTATTTTAATATTTATAGCTACATTTTAAGTTAATGTTATATAGCTAAGGTTGTCAGAATTTAGGAGACACCTATTTTCTTTTGAATGCCACGTAAGAAGGGAAAAATTGTGAAATAAGAATGGCTTTTAAAAGTAAGTGAATTAGCCCTGGCTGGCGTAGCTCAGTGGATTGAGCGCGGGCTGCAAACCAGGCATCGCAGGTCGATTCCTAGTCAGGGCACATGCCTAGGTTGCAGGCCATGTCCCCCAGCAACCGCACATTGATGTTTCTCTCTCTCTCTCTCTCTCGCTCTCTCCCCCCCATCACTTCCCTCTCTAAAAATAAATAAATAAAATCTTAAAAAAAAATAAAAATAAGTGAATTAATGAAATCTTCATTAGTGCCTCTTCAGGAAGTGAAAAATTAACGCAAATTTTGTAATATTAGTAAACCTACTATAAACATGTCACATTGGTTGGCTGTATGGTGTGTAAGAGATGAGTAACTTTTGAAATATGTATTTATTGCCAGTAATTTGGGGGTAGGGTGAGAATTAGGCCAGTAAGCACAAAAAACGATTAATGTGAGAATTCAGCGATTTCACACAAAAATCTTCCCAAAGGTACATTGGAAGTATTAAGAAAAAATCTATTTTGCCAATTATGGGGAGAGCCTAAATGGAAAAGTAACATTTGTGATACATATCAGAGAATGGATAAATTTTGTCAGGTAAGATGTAAGGAGAGTATTATGGACAGAGGTATTTTTAGGAGGAATACCCCACAAAACTGGGAAAACACAGGGCATAGGTATTGGGGAAATAGGATTTTTTTCGTTTACAGGCATGAGATAAGTACTAGGAAAAAATAGAAGATGAAGTTGGAAGGCTACATTGGGGTCAAATTTGGTAAACATTGGGGTCAAATTTGGTAAACATTGGGGGAGTGCTATTGATACAGAAGGGGAAAGATGTGGAACTACATACATTGTCCTCTATGGTAGGTACTATCTACATACACCTATTGAGCACTTGAAATGTGCTTGGTACAAATTGAGATGTTCTCTAAGTTTAAAGTACTTGACAGATTTCTAAAATTTAGTACAAAAAAAAGAACATAAAACATCTCATTAAAAACTGTATGTTGAGCTCTGGCTGGTGTGGCTCAGTGGGTTGAGTGCCGGCCTGTGAACCAAAGGGTCACTGTTTTGATTCCCAGTCAGGGCACATGATTGGGTTGTGGGCCAGGTCCTCAGTAGGGGACACGTGAGAAGCAACCACACATTGATGTTTTTGTCCTTTCTCCTTCCCCACCCCTCTCTCTAAAAATGAGTAAGATCTTTTAAAAAAAAAAACTATATATTGATATGTTGAAATAATTATATTTTAGATGTATTAAGTAAGATATATTATTGAAATTACTTTTACCTGTTTGTTTTTTTATCTTCTTATGTGGTTCCTAGAAAATTTAAAATTATATTGTGGCTCAGGTTATATTTCTACTGCACAATAGAAGGAGTATAACCAGCATTTGCTAATACCTACTATGTGCCAGGTATTATCTAGAACTTGTAATAAGCTTTAGTCCTCATAGAAAACCTTATGAAGTAGGTGATATTATTATCCTTCCTTTTCAAGCAACTGAGATTCAGAGAAGTTACACAATGTACCTAAATTACTCTGCTAGTAAGTAGAAAGCCAGGATTCAAACTTAGGTCTCTCTGGCTTCACAGCCCATGATGATTTTCCCTACACACTCTGGCATGTTGTCATTGGACCATTAACAGTAGTTGAGTTGGCAAAGACATCATTGGAATGATGCTTTAGCACATAATAAGGGAAGAGATGTCACTTTCAGCTGTCTGGTTTTTATTTTTGTTTGTTTTGTTAATGTTACTTTTTACAGGAGAAAAATGCCTTGTTTAACTTTTGAATTGCATCTTTTTGAAGTATCCTGTATGATAACTGCTTCTCAAAGTATTTACCTTACTACTTTTATAGATTTGATAATGGGCTGCATTAAAAGTAAAGAGAACAAAAGTCCAGCAATTAAATATAGAACAGAAAACTCTCCAGAACCTGTCAGTACAAGTGTCAGTCATTATGGAGCAGAACACACTGCAGCGACACCATCCTCTTCAGCAAAGGGAACATCTGTTAATTTTAGCAGTCTTTCCATGACACCATTTGGAGGATCCTCAGGGGTGACACCTTTTGGAGGAGCATCTTCCTCATTCTCAGTGGTGCCAAGTTCATATCCTGCTGGTTTAACAGGTGAGAGTTAAATGGGCAATTCTGTTGTAAGTTTGAGAACGTGACCTTGGGCAATACATACATAAGGTTTGCCTGCTGTAAGAAAAATAACTTACTGGGGGACTTTAAAAATAAGTTGATGTGAAAATTAAAGTCTCTAACATAAAATTCAAAGTCTTCATTGTATTCATGGATATTTTTCTGGGAAATCTGGTGATAATTTGATGGTGATTAAATACTGGGTTAGTATTTCATTAATTCATTTTTCAAATAATTATTGAGTGCCTACTGTGTGGCTGGCACTGGGGAATATAAAGATTTAAAACAATGTAAGGTACAGCATAGGGAATATAGTCTTAATGTATGGCGTCAGATGGACACTAGACTTACTGAGGTGATCACTTTGTGAGGTATATAAATGTCTAATCACTATGTTGTATACCTAAAGCTAGTGTAACATTGTATGTCACCTATAATTTAAAAATAAATTTAAAAAACATACTTCTCTCTCAAGGATGTTACAATTTCTCAGGATTATAAAATGCTATCCACTATTAAAGTATTATAGTGATTAATAAATGTTAATTACATGCAAAGTAGTGATCATAATGAAATTTGTATAGGTACTAACGATTTAAGAATAATTCTGAGACTCAGAGTTTGAGTGGTTTTTTTTTCAGAGTCACAGATAATAAGCAGGAGAGCCCAGATTTAATATCCTGTTCCAGAGCTACATTTATTATTTATAGCATAATATCCTTTCAGAGAATAGCAAGAATTGAGAGCTGACAACCTTTAATGGAATCAGAAATGCTCTAAAAAAAGTAGTCAGAAACTTCTAAAAGAGAGAGGGAGTTCTGTTATGAAGGGTCCTATAGCAGGATGCTTTTCCCTTGAGCAACAAAACACAGCTGGCTTAAAAGGTAGGATGAGCTCCAGGATTCCTTGATTTAGCAGTTCCTTGATGCCATCAACAGCTCAAGTTTCTTTTATCTCTCTCCTGCAGCCCTTGGAGTGTATTCACTTTATCTTTAGACATGACAAAACAGTTGCCAGCATCAAATTGAGCAACATGAATCCTTACTATCAGCCAATGGGGACAAAAGAGGAGTTTCTTCTACAAGCATGGACTGTAAATTTGTTCCTTCAGTCTGTTTGCTTCTGTAATAATAATAGTGGCCAGAGGAATGCCATACACTAATTTTGATGCACTGTTCATGTGGGGACCTCAAGAATCAATTACATCTAATTCCAACCTGTTAACTCTAAATTCTTCAGTAATAGATGGTCTTGATGGTGGTTCTCAGCCATCAGCAAAAGTTTAAATTATCTTCAGGATTTTATGTTTGGGAAAGATAGTAATCCCAAATGATTAAATATTGATACTTAAAAACACACTTTAGTTACCTGATTCAGTTACTTATGAAAATAGTCTGTTCATGGATATTAATTTATTAATAAATATGGAGTGTCTATGTGCTAGGCATAGAGAATTGTAAGCAAAAGAAAAAGGGTTTTCGCTCTAATGGACTTGACATTATAGTGAAGGTTGGACAATAATTATAAACAACTGAACACTGTGATTAGTAGTTCTTAAATGCTAAGAAAGAGCTAACCAGAACATCGGTGAAGGCCTTTTAGAGACGATCACCAATCTGAAGATCAAAGAAAAGCACCTTGAGAAGAAATCGTTTGAGCTGAAGTTTGATTAATGAGAATAACCTGAACATACGCAAATCTGGGAAAAGAGCCTTCTGGGAAGAGAGAATAACAAATGCAATGTTTAAAGTGTACCCATGAACCTAGCAGTTTTTGAGGACTAATGAGGAAGTCCATATGGGCAGAGGGTAGAATTGTATGATTTGGGATTAAAGAGTCAGGATTACTCAGGACCTCGTAGACTCTGGTAAGAAGTTTGGGTTTTATTTAAAACCAGAAACAAGCTATTGAAGGCATTTAGGAATTTTCATGACTGAATTACCTTTTTAAAGGAACTCATTCTGGCAGCTGTGTGGAGAATGGATACAGGGAAGCAGAGACTTATATTAGGGTGGGAGCAGTAGGAATGGAAAAGAAAGTAGATGTTTTAGAGTTAGAACTGACAGGCTGGTGATGGGTTTGGCCTGGAGTACCTGATTGGTTAGTAATGCCATTTGCTTAGGTAGGGAAGACTTGGGTAACAGGTTAGAGGAGAAAAATCAGCACCTTTGTTTTGTACCTAACAAGTTTCAAATGCTTGTTAGACATTCAAATAGAGACGGCAGACAGGTAGTAATATATGACTGGAAGCCAGATAAATGAGATAATCTGTTTTATTCTTTCTTTCATTTGCAGATAATAGTTTGGCTGTTTAAGTGTGCTAATCTCTTAAGCATCTGTACATAATGCTATATATGATACAATTACTTTGTTTGTTAGTTTTTAGGGGGGAGAGAGGGAGTAAAATATCAATGTGCAAGAGAAGCATCAATGAGTTTCCTCTTGCCACATCCCCAAATGGGGACCTGGCCTGCAACCCAGGCATGTGCCCTGAGTGGGAATCAAAGTAGCAACCTTTCTGTTTGTAGGAGGATGCCTAACCCACTGAACCACACCAGTCAGGCCTATTTATGGAATTTATAATTCATTTAGCCATACCATTTAATTGCTAAGAAAACTATACCATTTTTATATTTGAATGTTAAATATAATAAAATATCTTACTATAATTCTAGTTATTACCATTAATGATTAGTCTTCAGGCTCAAAATGTTCACTCACTGTTTATAAGAAATGTAGACAATGCCCATAGTTTATAGTACTCATTAATATTTTTTTGCTAAAGAAGTGATTTGAAATTTGACTCCATGTCAAGCCGGAGATGTTACTATTAGGAATCAAAATTAAATGTGTTTCTCTGGGTCTGTAGAATTTTAGAATTTATAGAGTATATTATTTTCATAGAAGTTCTTAAGAGAGTATCTTACTAACTTGAAAATGCCAACTTCCCAAATCACAAACTTTTAAAGTAGATTCTGGAGACCAGGAAAAAAACTACCTAAGTTTTTTTGCTGGTGGGTTTTTTTGTTTGTTTTTTGTTTTGTTTTTTAATTTCTCTTTTGTTAACTTATCTATGTAATTTATCTCAATCTTTTTTTTTCCTCTAATAGGTGGTGTTACTATATTTGTGGCCTTATATGATTATGAAGCCAGAACTACAGAAGACCTTTCATTTAAGAAGGGCGAACGATTTCAAATAATTAACAATACGTAAGTGTTATGAATGAGAAATACTGTGTGGGTCTCTGCCCATTGGGTTGGACAATGCGTTTGTTTTCTTTAGACATGTGGCAGAATACTACTGATGTAGCCAGAAGTCACTTTTACAAATTGTCTGCTATGATTCTGCCATAAACAGCAGAGATTTAAGAATGAAGAGTGAGGGAGTATATGTAAGTACTTTACTTTTAAAAATTCTATAAAGAGAATTCTGTATCCCTATTTATCTAAGTACTAGATGATTTAAAGATCTTATCTGTTTCTCAGACTTCCAGCCAAGATGGAGAAACAGGTAGATATACTTCGCCTCCTTGCACAACCAATCTAAAAACAAAAACAACCAGGACTGCCAGAAATCGACTTGTAGGGAAGTCTGACAACCAAGGAGTTAAAGAAGAAACATCCACAATAGTAGGAGGGGCAGAGAGGACATGAAGCTGGCAGACTGGGTGGTCCCACATTTGTGTACAGATAAAAACTGGGAGGGACAACTAGGGAGAAAGCCATCACAGCCTAGGACAGACCATGCATCTCATGACTCTGGTGCCAGAAAAGTAAAGCCTCATAATCTCTGGCTGTAAAAACCTGTGGGAGTTGTGGCAGCAGAAGATGAAAAGTCCATTTGAGGGGTCAGTGGGGTGCTAGAACGTGAGATAAGCCCACCCAATCGGGAATCAGCACCAGGGCAGGACCTAGAAGGGCTCCATTTGCTTTCAAGAAGAGGGGGACGGAACTACTGAAAACGGATCAGGAGCCAAGCAAGCATCATTGTTTCCTCTCTGAGCCCTCCACATAATTTCTGGCTGTAAAAACCTCTGGTGGTTGCAGCAACAGAAGAAACTGCTGGTCTCTTCAGGAGGGAGACATGGAATCAGCACCAGGGAAGCAACTGAAAGGGTGCCGGTTGCTTGTGGGAAGCGGGAAGTGACTGAAAGATGGGCGAGAGCCAAGCAAGCAGCATTGTTCCCTCTCTGACCCCTCCCCCACCTGCAGTGCTACAATGTAGTGATGGGTCTCCCCACCTTGGTGAACACCTAAGGCTCCACCCCCTTACAGTGTAATAGGCATGCTGATAAAATGAGGAGACAAAGACATACGGCCCAAATGAAAGAACAGATCAAAACTCCAGAAAAAGAACTCTAAGCAATAAGAGAATAACCAAGCCATCAGTTGCAGAGTTCAAAACACTGGTAATCAGGATGCTCACAGAAATGATTGAGTATGGCTGCAAAATGAAGGAAGAAGTGAAGGCTATGCAAAGGGAAATGAAAAATCTATAGGGAACCAACAGTGAAGGGAAGGAAGCCAGGACTCAACAATTTGGAATAAAAGGAAGAAATAAACAGTCAACCGGAATAGAAAGAAGAAATAAGAATTCAGAAAAATGAGGAGAGGCTTAAGAATCTCTGGGGCAACTTTACACATACCAACATCTGTATCATAGGGGTGCCAGAAGGAGACGAGGAAGAGCAAGAAATTAAAAACTTACTTGAAAAAATAATGAAGGAGAACTTCCCTAATCTGGCAAAGGAAATAGACTTCCAGGAAGTCCAGGAAGCTCATAGAGTCCCAAATAAGTTGGATTTAAAGAGGGCCATTGCACCAAGACACATCATAATTAAAATGCCAAAAGTTAAAGAGAGAATCTTAAAAACAGCAAGAGAAGAGTTACCTACAAAGGAGTTCCCATAATACTATCAGCTGATTTCTCAAAAGAAACCTTGCAGACAGGAAGGGGCTGGAAAGAAGTATTCCAAGTCATGAAAGACAAGGACCTACATCCAAGATGACTCTATCCAGCAAAGCTATCCTTTATAATGGACGGGCAGATAAAGTGCTTCCCAGACAAGGTAATGTTAATGGAGTTTGTCATCACCAAGCCACTTTAAAATGTTTAAAGGACTGATCTAAGAAAAAGAAAATCAAAACTGTGAACAGTAAAATGACAACAAACTCACAACTGCCAACAACTGAACCTAAACCACAACAGACAAAAAATACAAACTGAGCAAACAACAAGAAAAGGAGCAGAACCACAGAAATGGAGATCACATGGAGGGTTATCAGCAGGTACTAGGAAGGGGAAGAATGGGGGAAAAGGTACAGGGAATAAGAAACAAATGGAAGTTACAAAACAGATAGGAGGAAGTTAAGAATAGTATAGGAAATGGAGAAGCCAAAGAATTTATATATGTGACCCATGGACATTAACTAAGGGGTGAGGGTATTGCTAGAGGGAATGGGGGTACCCAGCACAGGGGGACAAAGGGGAGGGAACAATGGGACAATTGTAATAGCATAATGAATAAAGTATACTTTTAAAAAAGATCTAATCTGTTTCAGTTTTAAGAAAAAGAAAGAAAAAAGGCTAGGTAAGAAACCCTTGCAATCCCAAACGGACCAAATTAAGTTACTTTTACCTTATGTGACTCTTAGACTTTTTGTTATTTATTGGCCCACCATAGAAAATCCAATGATAATTATGGAAAAGAGATTACATAATTGCTTATTTATGGTTTTTTGCTTCCAGTCATGTTTCCTTCCATTCTTATTCCTATTTGCAACCAGTTACTATCCAGAACATAAATAATGTTTATGTTTCTCTGCTTCAAAATCTTTCAATAGCTCCAGTTGCCATCAAGATAAAAGAAAAATAACAATAATACTAGGCATTATTCATTGAGCTTCTTCCCCTTTTCACTCTACTACCTAACCATGTTAAATTACTTGTAATTTTCAAATGTACTGTGGTTTCTCACCTTCTCTATGGCTTTGCATATATGATGATTTCTTTTTTCTGGAATGTAACTTCTTGTCTCTCCATTTTTTCTCTTTATCTGGCCAACCCAACTCACCCTTCAAAATGTGTCTTCCTGTGTCCTTTCTCAAGGAAGCCTTTTTTGACATTCTTCTCTCCTGCCTGGCCAGGTTCCTACCTTTTGCTGGATTAAGTGTCTTTCTTATATGTTCACATAGCATCATATGCAAACCTCAATCACAGCTGCCATTGCAATTTTTAATTTAATTTGTCACTTGCTTATCATTCTTTCAGACCAGTGGTTCTCAACCTGGGTCAGAATCATCCAGGGGACATTTGACAATGTCTGGAGATATTTTTGGTTGTTGACAGTCAGGTTGCGGCTACTGTCATCTAGTGAGTAGAGGGCAGGGATGTTGCTCAGCATCCTGCAATGCACAGGCCATGCCCCCATAACAAAGAGTTATCTAGCCCAGAGTGTCAATGCTGAGGTTCAGAAATTTTACTCTCGACTGTGAGTTTCTTGAGGGTAAGGACTATCTTTCTTTTTTTAACTTTCTTACTCAATTTATTGGGGTGACCCTGGTTAATAATATTAATGAGTACAATTCTATAGTTCATCATCTGTATATTGTACTTTGTTTACCATCCCAAGTCAGGTCTCTTCTTCCATCACCATTTATCCCCTCTTTATCCTCTTCTACTCCCCCACCCATCTCAGGACTGTCTTTTACTCCTGTTTTTAGCATACCCTATCATAAAGTCTGTCACTTAAAAGGTTTTCGGTAAATGCTTGAATGAATCAATGAATGGTTCACAGGATCAGATGCAGACTTTTCTGTTTGTATATCTGAAAGTACAAGACTTTATATGTGCTAGGAGACTCAAACCAAGCATATGAATTTGTAAATATACAAATTATCAAAGGATTTTCCATTTCATTTTCTAGAAAGCAAATGCACCTCAAGCATTTATAATATTCCAATTTAGATTAAATATTTTCAGTGCTTCTTTATGATAAAGCAAAACATGCATTTAATCTTTAGTAGTGGAACC
Source organism: Tonatia bakeri (assembly GCA_004024845.1). Classification (NCBI taxonomy): domain Eukaryota; kingdom Metazoa; phylum Chordata; class Mammalia; order Chiroptera; family Phyllostomidae; genus Tonatia; species Tonatia bakeri. The sequence goes on along the minus strand of PVIA01007647.1, from coordinate 21,615 downwards.
ATATACAGGGTCTGTCTGAAGAATTCGGCCATTGTTAAATAATGAGAATGGTTTGCATGGCATTGATGTAACTTGGCAGCCAAGGAGAGTGGACTGGAATGCATATGCATAAACAATGATGACTTTACTGTGCTAGTCAGTGAGGGCAGTAGATGCCTCTGAGTGAGCATATGTACTATGTGGCTGTTCCATTCAAAATAACTGACCAAGTAGAGCAATGAATCTGCATCAAATTTTACATTAAGCTTGAACATTCCTCTGCAGAAACTATTCAGATGATTCAGGAGGCTTTCAGGGATGATACGGAATGAGTGCAGTGGAAATAAGAATGTGGCACAAACACTTCAAAGATGGTTAAGAATCTGTTGAAAGTGATCCATGTTCTGGAAGGCCTGCAACAAGCAGAACTCCTGAGAAAGTTGAACATGTACAGGCTGCAGTCAACAAAGATTCGTGACTAACAATGTGAGAACTAGAAACTGATCTGTGGATTTCAAAAACTAGTCTTAGATTTTTGATGCAGGATCTTGGCATAAAACGTGTCATGGCAAAATTCATTCACGGACTTCTGCTACCCAAGCAGAGGGAATACCATGCTGCAATTGCTATCATGACTTGATTCGAACCACTACCAGTGAACCAGATTTCCTTGAGTAGGTCATCACCGGAGATGAATCATGGGTCTGTGGGTATGAGTATGATACAGAAATGAAGTCCCAGTTGTCCCAAAGAAAGTTGCCATTCTCCATGCCCAAAGAGGGTGTGGCAGTCATAGAAAGATCAAGACCATGTTAACTGTGTTTTTTGATTGAGAAGGTATTGTCCCTAATGAGAACACCCCTCCAGGCCAAACAATTAGTAGGAAGTACTACGTAAATGTCCTCCGTTGAGAGCTGCAACACTATGAAAACAGCCACAGCTATGGGCAACTGGTGATTGGCAGCTTTATCACAACAGTGTGCCTGCTCATGCATGACATTTCATGCAGAGTTTTTCGGCAAAACGTCAGATCACCCAGTTGACTTAGCCCCTCTCCAGCCCATATTTGGTGACCTGGCTTCTGGCTTTTCCCAAAACTAAAATCACCATTGAAAGGGAAGAGATTTCAGACCGTCAGTGAGATTCAGGAAAATATAACTGGACAACTAATGGAGATTCCAGTGAAGGATTTTGCAGTGTTTTGAACAGTGGAAGATACACTGGGAAAACTGTGTGAGGTCCCAGTGTGCCTACTTTGAAGGGGACTGAGGTGTCATTGTGCTATGTGCAGTGTTGCTTGTATCTTCAATAAATGTCTATTTTTCATATCACATGGGTGGATACTTTCTGGACAGACCTCGTATGTAGGTTCCTTATTACAAACTGATAGTATTTACTCCTTTCACATCAATTTTGGAAAAGTCAAGCTTTATGCATTAGGAATTATGTATAGTTCTTGTGTTCTCAGTTGCTTTTGGTCCTATTTGGATATTTGTGGATAACATTTTTGTATATATTTTATTCTAAGAACTAAAATTTTTTTTTTAATTTTAATTCTTTATTTTATTGATTATGCTATTACAGTTGGCCCATTTTCCCCCTTCACTCCCCACCACCCTACCCATCCCCTCCCACCCACATTCTCCCCTTTAGTTCATGTCCATGTGTCACAAGTTCTTTAGTGTCTACATGTCCCATACTATTCTTACCTTCCCCCTGTCTATTTTCTACCTACTGTCTGTGCTACTTATTCTCTATATCTTTTCCCCCTCTCTCTTCTTCCTACTTCCCTGTTGCTGACCCTCCATTTGATGACTTTTTTTTTTTACTGTTTATATTTTTAATCTTCTTTTTCTTAGGTAAGTCCCTTTAACATTTCATATAGTAAGGGCTTTGTGATGATGAACTCTTTTAACTTGGCCTTGTCTGAGAAGCACTTTATCTGCCCTTCTATTCTAAATGAAAACTTTGCTGGATAGAGCAATCTTGGATGTAGGTCCTTGCTTTTCAAGACTTGGAATACTTCTTTCCAGCCCCTTCTTGCCTGTAAGGTTTCTTTTGAGAAATCAGCTGACAGTCTGATGGGAACTCCTTTGTAGGTTACTGTCTCCTTGTCTCTTGCTGCTTCTAGAATTCTCTCCTTCATTTTTACCTTGGCTAATGTA